>QLSR01000005.1:2181497-2192982 GCA_031780015.1 Citrullus colocynthis | reverse complement strand
TAAAAAAAAAAAAAAAAAAAAAAAGAGAATGGAGACCCTTTCCATGAGAAGGTTTTGTTTTTCTGTTGTAATAAATTTGGCTTTTGATAACCAGAGTTTCACTTTCCATTTTGATATACCTTTCACTAAATCAATGAAAAGTGTTTTTTATAATGTTTACAACTGTTAATGCAATTTTATGCTATTGTTTTTATAATGTTTACAACTATTATAGCAATTTTATGCTATTGCTTTTTTAAATTCCCCTTTGCTCTTGGGTAAACCACGAGCAATCACAAGATGTGTCCGAGTGGTGAGGGTCTGAGATGCTTGGTGATAACCTGAAAGGCCTTGGTCAAGCCTCAAGTTGATAACTTAGCAAGTCAAGACTCTTGTTGCCCCTGGAGTTGGCCTTGGATGGTGAAGCTTCTCGAGGATTAGTGGGGTGAGCTATGACTATGAGCACAATAGAAGACCTCCCCCTTGATACACCAATTATTTAAAGGAAAATTAGGGAAGTAAACCACAAACATTTAATTTGGTTGTCCTTTGTAACACCATGAGCTCTCAGGCACATGTAAATTTTAAGGTTGCTCATTTGAGATCATTGATCACAATGCTTTTACCTGTTGTGCTACTGGAAGATTTGAAATTATATTCTTATCAGCGCGTGTGTGTGTCATTCCTGCTTTTTTTTTTTTTTTGGGGGGGGGTCCTTGGTTTCTGGTTTCTACCTTTCTTGTACTTTCAACCTCAAGAAGTTAGTGTTGTAATAATTGTAATAACGATAATAGATACGAGAATAAACAAACTCCAGGTTGCAATTCAGATGCAGGCTCCAAGTACATTTAATATTAATAGTATATAATCATCTATTTTCTTGCTGTTAAAGGTACTTTTGTTTCTTGTTTATGCATCTGAAATTATCTCCTTTAGTTATAGAAACATCTCTTTCCGTTTCAGCTGAATTGCTTGAAGCAGAATGTCTATTACCTCTGGTTGTTGCAATTTCTGGAAGAGTTAGCTCTGATACACCAATAAATTGCGAATTTAGTGGTTTAAGGGGTGTAATTGTGGAGGAAACGGTATGGATGTTATTTTGCTTGCTAGAATACATTTAACAGGATATTTAACTTAAGTTAGTGCTTGTTTTTCTTTAGGCAGAACAACACTTTTTAAAGCACAATGATGCAGGATCATGGATTCAGGATTCTGCACTGATGCTCTCCATGAGTAAAGAAGTTCCTTGGTATCTGGTGAGAGATGTATTAATTCTATTAGTGCATTGTTGTGTAGGTCAACCTGTGTGCAGAGTTGATAGATTGAGTTCAACCTTCATTTATGATGATCAGTGTGATCCCATAAAGTTGCCATCTTTTTGTTTCTTTTTATCAGGATGATGGGACTGGTCGTGCATTTGTGGTAGGAGCTCGAAATGCCACAAATTTTATATTACCAGTAGTGAGTGAGGTTTTTGAAGAGTCTGGCAGATCCCTTATGCGTGGCACTTTAGATTATCTCCAAGGTCTTAAGGTTTGCCTTGTTCTGAAAATGTTGCATTTAGTATAATGTGCTTGCAGTGGTCTTATTGACCTGATTTTATAATTTTCTTTCAAGATGCTTGGAGTTAAGCGAATGGAACGCGTTCTACCTACTGGTACTTCCTTGACTGTTGTTGGTGAGGTATGCATTTTCATATGTGCAAGCTATAATCAAGAAGTAGCTGAAGCTGACAATTTAATGTTTGGCAGAACAGTGTTGATTCATAGTATCTTGATGCTTCTATTACAAATCATATTATTAGTCCAAGACTTACCACCTTCACCTATGTTCACAATTTCGAAACGAAAAGTTTACGTGTGGAGAACTAACTGAATGTTATTCGACGGCAACTTTAGTTATAGTCTATTAGAGTGAGAACGCACATTCACATGCTCACACACACATGCAAAGTAACGAGATGTAAATAGATGTTATTACATTCCGTTAAAACTAGTAGATCGAGACTTTATGGTTTAGATTTTGGTGAGTGAGGGAGAGAGAAATAAATGCAAATCTGCATTGTGCTTCTGATGTTGTTTGGTTCACACCTACTCTATATGAGTCATGCCAAAAAGCAATGGCTGCCTTCCCATTACCCAATTTAGCATGTTCATCCATCCTGTTTTGGAGAAAAGAAATAGCATTCCAAGGTCCTTTGGCAGTGGACCGGGAGTGTTGGGTCTTCAGTTTGGAAGAAGTATATTTTTCCACAATCGATCATCTCCATAATCTAGACTTTTCCAATCAGAACCTCCAAATCCACTTGGCTTGGAGCCTAGGAGTGTCTCATTCCTCTTCTTCCCCAAATCCCCCGGAATTGATAGGATTTGTAACTTTGTCCAGCTGACAAGATGTATGCCCAAGCCATCTTCCTTCCCTTCTGATAGAAAGTCTGCAAAGTTTTTCAATGACTGGTGCCACTTTGCTTGGTATTTTGAGGGTCAAACAATAAGTTGGGAGGTTACTCATAGTAGCTTGTATAAGAGTTAACCTACTCCCTCTGGGATATATGAGCTAGACCAAGTCTCGAGTCTTTTCTCAATCTTTTCAACCATAGGAAGCCAAAAGGAAATTGTCATTGGCTTGTCATTTAGAGGAAGGCCTAGGTAGGAATTTGGCCACAATCCAACCTTGCATCCATATGAATCAGCTCTGTTTCTGTACTTCACTTTGCTCAAAGCCAATAGCCAAAATTTATGATTTTGGTGGTTGATGGGAAGGCTAGAGCATGTCTCAAAGATCTCGATAGTGTTGAATAGGTCCTTTATAGATGTCTCGAAGATCTTGATAGTGTTGAATAGGTCCTTTATAGATTCCTCATTTTAAATGGAGTAGAGAATGGTATCATCTGCAAATTGTTGGTGGCTAGTAGAAAAACTGTCTTGCCCCACCTTGAAGCCTTTAATCTTCCCCTCCCGTTTAGCTTTAGACACAAGTCTACTAAGTGAGCCAATCACAATGTTAAAATTGCAAAAGAGATAATGGATCACTTTGTCCAATACCTCTAGGCTCTAGGAGTTTGAACTTTTCAAAATGGTCTACTATTTTTTTTTTTCTTTTGATATCCGTAGTGTCCGGGCTCACTTACACGCACCTTGACTAATCTCACGAGACAACCGGTCTGACCCTTCAACATTTGGGTGTCAAGGAAACTCGTAGGATATTAAATCCTAGGTAGGTGGCCACCATGAACTGAAACCATGACCTCTTAGCCATTTATTGAGACTGTCTCTTTTTATACCACTAGGCCAACCAATGATGGTTGGTCTACTATTGATAGTAACTAAATAGTTTGTTGCAGAGATACATACTATGATCTACTTCCTCCAATGGATCCCAAAGCCATTTGCCTCAAGAACCATGTCAAGAAAGACCAATCAATAGTATCAAAGGCTTTTTCAGTGTCGAACTTGACAACGATGCCTCTATTTTCTTCCTCTTCCATTTGTCAATAAGCTCATTAGTGATCAAAGAAGCATCAAGGATTTGCCTACCCTCCACAAAGGCCAATTAGTTTTTAAAAATAATTGATGGGAGGACCCTCTTTAGCTGCTCGGAAAGGACTTTAGCACTAGTGGTGGAGCTTATTGGCTTAAATCTCCAACACTTTGTGCATCGGTCTTCTCAGGAATAAGGCAAATGTATGTCTCATTTAAACTTGCATTTACAATTTCATTCTTAAGAAAAACATGGAACACCTTAATATTTTGTGCTTAAGGATGTGCCATGACTTCTCATAGAATTTTGCCAAGAAACTATATGGAGACTTGTTTGAACCAAGGTCTCAAACTGCATGCCAAATTTCCTGTTAATAAAATCTAACTTCAGAAGTAAGGCTTGTTGAGTTGAGATTGCGCTCCAATTAAAAGGAGGAAGTTCCTGGAGGTTTGCGCTTTTTGTAAAGAGATTTTTTCTTTATATATATATATATATATATATATATATATATATAAATGAATTCAGATTCAATTTAAACCTTTGTAAATAAACTGACCCCTCTCGAGATAAGATTTCAAGAATGGAGATTTTCCCTCTTTCGGTGGCCACCACTGTATGGAAGAAACAAGCATTTAAATCACCGTCTTTCAGCCGAGTCAGCTTACATTTTGTCTCCAAAGAACTTCTCTAGCAGTAAGGGAGAGCAATTGGGATTTTAGGCTTTTATGTTGAACTCGGTGAATATTCCTTCTCCTATTTCTTCTAAATTATCGAGCAGAGTTATTTCTGTCAAAATCTGGTCATTTTGAGTCATGACACCCCCAAAGTAGTTTTGTTCCATGCTTTGAGCACCTCCTTTAAACCTTTTAGATTTTGGATGAGTTCATGGCCTGGCCACTTCTAGGAGGGGTGTTCTTCCACCCGTATTCGTCTGTAGGCAAGATATCCGTGTTGGAGCCGCATATTCTTGAACGAAAAGGTGTTCGTCCCCATTTGTCTGCCCCTATGGATAGAAGGATGAGGTAATGGTTGAATGTGGGTCTCTCAATCCTCTTGACCCTCAAATTTATCTATAACATTTCTTGTGAATAAAATCTGTCTATGAGAGTGAAACTGGGTAGTGCCTAAAATCGAACCATCTATAAAGGCCATTTTTTGAAGGGTAAATCAATGTTATGTCGAGCTCTCTTCATCATGATGATCAACATTTTAACTACCTTCAATGCTATAAATTCTGTCTTCTGCAGAAGATATTTTGTTCGGTCACTCAATGTACCCATGCTCAAAATGGAATGAAAAAGCTAGACTTCGAATCAGCTTATGTAGAGACTGTCTAATAGAAGTGTAGTAGATCGCCATTTAATAGGGTGGTTACCATACAAAAGTACCGGAAAGGACCAGCTAGAATCATCTCGAGGACAGCAAACATGTCCTAAATTTGCCCGACGACACTTATTCATTATTCCTTCACTGTCGGTCAAAGCCATTCATAGTTCAGTGCAATCCTTGTCTTTGCATCCACCAGTTTTGGAAGTGTATTTCAACATAAGAAAATGTCAAATTCTGTTAATAGACTTCAAGAGTTATTTTATTATTTTTAAATTTTTAATGGAGAGAGATTCCTCACTTTTGGGCAAGTCATTGAAATTTCATTTTCATTTTTAGTTCAACTCCCTTGCATGTTTGAGTCCTCTGAAATTTCAACCATGCCACTAATACAAGGGATAATTTAGAATCATTTTGCAAATCTAGAGGACTATAACTTTTGGAACTTCACAAACCAAATAGACATGAACTCCAAACTTTAGAGACAAAAAGATGCATTTTGCCCAAAAAAATATAAGAAATTAGTAGATAACTGCTCAATGATCAATTGACTATCACAATTGGAAAAAAAAAATGATCCTCCACAGAGATTTTAGAACCCATTCATATGGAAATAATCATTGGAAAAATGCAATTCAAAATGTTCCCAATTTCTTGGACCTTGCAAAGATGACATGATATAGGATGAATCAGATATACTCCATTTATAGTAAACAACTGGCCGTCTCTTCAAATATTCCCTTTTCCTTTATTTTTGTCCTTCTATGTTGGAAAATTCTATGAAATTTAGCTTTTAAATGCACATTTAATATGGAAATCTAGTTTATATTCTTCGATGAATGTTGTTTCTGTTCTCTTAAATAGGAAGAGGGTTGATGAGCTCAGTTTAGTGGGATAGAGAGGAGTTTCCCTCTAGTCTACGTAGATGATTTTAAATAGGAAAGTACCGTGGTTATCTTCTGAATTACTTATGATTCTTCTGTTTGATCCTTGATATTATAATCAGGCTGCCAAAGATGACATTGGTACCATCAGAATTCAACGTCCACACAAAGGACCATTTTATGTCTCCCCAAAAACTATCGATCAACTCATAAGCAATCTTGGGAAGTGGGCCAGGTTGATTATGTCCTCATATCGATGTAGCTATTTTAATCTCTTTATTTGCCAATAATGTATGTATATGTTGGCCATTTGTTTCTCTGTGCTTTGTTATGACACGGATTCTTACCAGGTGGTACAAGTATGCTTCCATGGGTTTGGGTATATTTGGTTTGTATCTGGTCACAAAGCATGCTATTCTTTATCTCATGGAGAGAAGGCGTCGCTGGGAATTGCAGAAAAGGTATATGCTCAGTTTATTTACTTATTGAGCTTTCTTTCACTCGTTCTTTTTCAAATGTGGTATTTGAATGTAAGACTGCAAATAGAGGTGATGAATAATAGTATCCAGAAAGCACTTATAATTTGTATCATTTGAAGAGACGACCAAGGGCCAACTATAAAGATAGATGCTTATAATATACCAGTCAACCTTATGGATTATCTCTCGTGTCTCTTTCCTCCCCATGTTTTTCTATCATTTTTATCTTTATTTTTCTTTAAGCTAGCTGAGAAATATTCTGATTGTACAGGGTCCTTGCTGCAGCTGCCAAAAGATCAAGCCAAGAAAATGAAGGTAGAATCCTAAGTTTTTGATATGTAGCCTCTAGAATTAAATATACTCATGGATGAGATTAAAATTATAATGCTTCAGGGGAAAATGAAAAGGCCAGCAATGGAACAGATGGTACAAAGAGAGACCGGTCAATGCCAGATCTTTGTGTAATATGTCTCGAGAGAGACTACAATGCTGTTTTTGTCCCGTAAGAGCTGTTTCTCTCCATCCCCGAACACACACACACACACATACGAATGTTTCTCCCATGCCTAGAGATGATAGATGCAGTGAAATTATCTAAATATCTTCACTCCTTCCAACGTCAATGGTGAACAGACGTAGGAAACCCTGCTTCAATATTCTGAGAAGCGAGAGAATTTTGAAGAGATTTCAGATAAACTTGATTTTCTTGCCTTTGGTGGCAGCTGATAATTGGAATTATAAATGGAATCAGAATACATCCCAATGTTATATGGCGGCTTTTTTTTGATGTTTAAGTGCGAAGTGGAAGTCCACTCTTAATTGCACTAGAAGTACACCTCGTTTTCTTTGTTGGGTCCACTGTTGTATGAAAGCATGACTAAGCACACTTGGTGTCTCTTTCTCATGAATGTCGCCAAACGATCAATTTCTAGATTTCCCTTTACGGCTTTACCATATTGCGAGCCCATTTTTTTAAACTTTACTTTTTAAAATAATATTTAATTTTACTTGAAAGATTGTTTTTCTCTTAATTTTTAATTGGCCGTCTTTCTAATGTTTCGGCTCCTGGCTCTTTTTTCTTCGACATTTGTCGAAACATGATCATTAGTCCTTTCTTTCCCTTCTTTTGTTCTTTGTTATGTCGTTTTGTAGATAGACTACTCTTATCCAATTTTTCTCTATATAAGTACTTAATTATCCTTAATGGATAATGGAATCTACCTCTTACATGTTCTTACATGTCAGAGTTATTAGTTGAACCATGGCATTCATGCGCTTAATATTCAACACATTTAGTTTTCTTTTCCTAATGATGTATCACCTATCTAGTTAACCCGTACAACATATCAGGCTTGAAGGAACTTTTACGCCTTTATTGTACCTTATCCTGAATAAAATTAATTGCAGATTAGCATTCTAAAATCTCAGTATTTATTCTAAAAAAATCTGGCTACTGGCTGTGATTTCAGGTGCGGCCATATGTGCTGCTGTGTGGCATGTTGTTCACATTTAACAAACTGTCCGCTCTGTCGTAGACGAATTGAGCTGGTAGTTAAGACTTTCCGCCATTGATGTGCTGCTTTGAGGACTGAGGACTCGTTACCATTAACCTTCATGAGCACTTCTATATGTCTGGAGCTGACCAAAAAAATATGAAAAGCCGTCATATCGTTTTCTTCACGAAGGCATTTGTCACATGTTGCAAGAATCTCACCAGCCAATTATATGTTGCAACCTCCCCGGATAGCAATTGAAAGGTTCTTTCAGAAGGTAATTAAACATAATTGCTCTGTACTAACTTAGTCTGTGAAATTGTAAATGGAACCAGCCGTCTCTATGTAT
Source organism: Citrullus colocynthis (assembly GCA_031780015.1). NCBI lineage: Eukaryota > Viridiplantae > Streptophyta > Magnoliopsida > Cucurbitales > Cucurbitaceae > Citrullus > Citrullus colocynthis. Next base: position 2,184,992 of record QLSR01000005.1, on the reverse strand, counting down.
ATTATCATATCATTCCCAGATGAACCCATTATGGGGGAGGAAAAAAAAATAAACTTTTATACATATTCCATTTTGGTCCCTAAATTTCAAATTCTACTATTTTAATTCCTCGACTTTTAAATATTCAGTTTTTATATTAAAATAGATAGATGGAAACTTCAGGGACCAAAATTGAATATTCACCAAGAGTTTAGAAACTAAAATATAACTTGGAACCAAGAAAGTAATTGCCATCGTTCTTCAACAGAAAAGAAAAAGGGAAAAAAAGGTTGTCATCCTTCCATCTCTTTTGTTTGCTTTTCTTTATGTGACTGTGGCTTTCATAGTTAGAATTGTACACTTTCCAAAGTCCAAAAATGCATGCGGAGAACAAATAAACTTTGTTTTTCATTGGTGTTGTGTTGTCTATCTGTAATCAAACCTGTAGTCTCTCTCACAATACTCGGGTTTTCATTTATAAATTGTTGTTGAATTATTAAAGATATGTACAAGATAGAAGGGATGTCTTTTCCTGGTTTCCATTTTCCATTTTCTTAGTTCCTTTTTTGGTCCATATTTGTCACCTAGCACATAATGATGGTCATCCACTTCATGTAATTTTCAAATATAATATAATAATATTGTAGTTGAATCTTGAATGAAGTGGGAATATATTATTTTTTCTCTTTATTGTTTATTATTGTTTACATTATTTTACAGAGTATGATGCAACATGAAATCATTAGAAATAATGTCAAAGTGTTTATTATTGCATAATGTTAGGTACATTTCTTTAGGCTTCATTGGTTGGTTGGTGGCATCTAAGGCCCATCAAATTAGATGAGAGACACAGGTTGATGAATAAGGATTTGCTCCTTTTTATCTCTTCTACCTTTCATTCTCTTTCTAGAACAAGTTGGTTGAAGAATAGGTGTAGGACTCACCTTTAAATTAAGGAACAACTTTGGTTGTTTAGGGTCGGTTTTATCGTGATTTTCTTTTTAGTTTTCTGTTGGTTAAAACGATGCTTATCTGCTAACTTGTTTCGTGTTTAATATAGAAAAGATGACAGTGTTTAAATATGATCGTATTTGTTAGAAATAGGAAACTGAAATAAATAGTTATCAATTCAAAGTCTTTGTTTCCTTGAATTGGGTATCTTAGAAACATGGGAAATGGAGGAGTATTAAATTTGTATGAATTATTATTATAAGATAAAAAGTGATTTCATTGATAAAATTACAATAGAAGCCTTTAAGTATAAAGCTAGTCTTTTGAAAGAGATTAGAAAATTTGCAACTTGTAGAGGGGAAAAAGTGCTCTATGACATGATTTTACTTTTTCATTAGACTAAAAAATCCTATATGCTGGAACGTTCTATGATTTTTACAGATCTTATAACACTTTTACGTAAGCACATTAGCTGTGTTTTTGTACACTGTACTTTTACGTTAGAACATTAGTTTTGTTATCGCACACTGTAATAGTCAAGTGTTTCTTCCCTAGAGTTGTAGGTTTGAATTTCTTCCGCTTACTTATGATTCAAAAAACAATATATAATAGCTAGTAAAATAGCAGAGATTATTCGAGAGAGATGTTTTAAGAAAGAATATGAGAAAAGAAAGACCAAGTATCGAGACCAAATATGGTTAAACTTCCCTTTCAAGCAACTTCTACACCATCGTGCAAAGGAATCCAAATCTTTGTACCCTTTTCTTTTTAAATTTCATGTTCAACGGTGTAGATCAATTCACATGACTTGTTTGAATAGTTTGTAGCATAAAGTGGTGTATAATCACTTCCACTCACTTTGGATGGCTCAAAATATTTTTTCTCTTTCAACCTTTCTTTCTTAGATGCTTTTCCTACCCTCCAATACTCACTCACACAAAGCTTGTAAAAGCACTTTAAGAGAGAGAGAGAGAACAATGTGTACTTTCTTTTTAAAAATCCATTCTTGGTGCATATTGTTTTTGCCAAGATTCCTAGTTAGGTTTTTTGAGGGAATAGATAAAAAGAAGTATGTTTGTTTTGGGCCAAGCTTCATTTTTTTTTTCTTTCATGAATGTGACAAAAATTTTCCCACTTGTATACCTCAAATGAGTCATGTTTTAAGAGTTTTTCTCTCTCTCTCTCTCTCTCTCTCTCTCTCTCCCCCCCAATCCTCTTTCAAATAAATTGTTTCTTGAAGCTCACATTATTTTTCCTTTTTAATGTTGCAAATGCGTGCTATCTATTTTACCATATAATAGAATGGACACCGTGGTGGTGATTTGTCACTCTCAATAGTTTCTTTGATCTTATACAAGGACATTATGTCAATATCAACATCAGAGGATTTAATTTTACGAATATATTGATAGATTTTTGTGTAAATCAAATAATTTATAAAAATCATTTTAATTAATAGTCATATTCTTTTCACTCTCTAAGTAAATTATATGTTTTATTATTAATATTTATATTTACATTGGTGCTAATAGATGATATATATTTTATATATAATTCTATGGATGAGATATCTTGATATCGTTATTAAATCCTCTGATTTATAGAAATATCCGCATATATATCTAATCCTTGTGCATATATTTATATAGTTATTTCTATCAATGATTTTGTAAGTGGAAAGAGGGTGTTTTTTTTATAAAAAAAAAATTAGTATTATTATATTTATATTTTTGCAAAGAGACAAGCAACTGTCACTAAGTTATGCCCCTCCTAAACATGAATTCTCAATCCAATGGTAGAATGTGATAGCAAAGATAAACATTTTGGATCAAGGATAATAATATGATAAGATGGGTATCTGAAATAGTGAGCATTAAGAGTATGCCAAAGCACTCCTAATCTCACGCAAAACAAATATTTAAAAATGCTTTTAAAAAAAAGTAAGAAAAGTTTATCACATGACAAATTGTGATTGGACAATTAATCTAGAATGATCGTTGTTTTGGCAGTAAAGAACATAGAATAATAGAAGTATGCAATGAACAATGACATAAGAAGAAGTAGGGACCATAACACCAAAATTATAGAAAGAAACAAAAAAGAAAAAAAAAAGAAAAAAAAAGGGAAGATGGTGAGGAGCCAAAAGCAAAGGTTTTTTTGACTTTGTATAATATTATTATAAAAGAAAATTGGAAATTATATTGGTTAGTTTTAACGGGTGTGTGAGTTTATGTCATGAGCATGCCCATGCCATCACTATCCAAATGAGCATTACCTTTTTATTTGTTTATTTTATTTATTTATGGGTGTTTGTATTGTGTTGGCCTTTTAACATGGACCTCCCATGGGCAACCCCTTGACTTTTTATTTATTATTATTTTTGAATTGAATTGAAATGCAATGAAATGAAAGGGGCAATGAGAATCATGGCTTTTTGTGCTTGAAGAGTTCCATTTGAATTCTTTTCAGCACTTGAATTTTGAGGGGTCAGCTTGGCTTCTAAGTGTCAATGGTCTTGGCCACAAATTTGGGGTTGTTTGCTTTCTCTCTCCCCCCCCCCCCCCC
>QLSR01000005.1:2118122-2170336 GCA_031780015.1 Citrullus colocynthis | reverse complement strand
AAAATTTAAATTGGTGGGTGAAAATAAATTTAATATTATACCATTTAACACATATACAGTCTTAATTATGCGCTATAAGATGTCAAACCTAATTAAAAACAATGTTATCTTTTTTCCCCTTGATTCATGAGGCAAGACTCATTTCAGACATGGGATGAACAAATCTCGTGATCAAGATGGGAACATCAACCATATACTTCTTTTTCTTTGTCATATATGGATCACAAGATCAGAAATTATATCAACCATGAATTCTTTCCTTTTCTAGAAACAATTGTTCATCCACAATTTAAGCATTGTTCAATTGTATTTAAAATTTATTAAAAGTACAAAGATTAAAATTGATAAGGACCAAAACTATATTTTTATTTATTTTTACTTCATTAGAAAAGATAATTAATAAACTTTTAATGGGACAGACAAATTTCTCCCCTTCCCCTCAATAATTGAAGCACTTTTTTTTTTTTTAGATTAAAGTGTATGTTTGTGAGTGATTTTAGAATTGTTAAAATCATTTTTATTATGTTTAAAATCACTTTGAAATATACTTTTAATCATTTAAAATTAATTTAATATTTAATTTTCTATTCTCAAATGCATTTTTCATACTAATAAAATTGATTTTGAATAATTAAATATATTTTTAGGTAATTTTGAAAATAAAAAAAAATGATTTTAACTATTTTAGAATTTGCACTTAATTAATAATTATTAAAAAAGCCCTATGCACTAGAGATATCATTGAAACATATTTTAAAATAATTGAAAATGGATACGCATATAGATTAGGGAGAAAATTGGTATTTTAACGCTTCAATGTTATGTAACACTTACAATAAAGTCTCTTTTAACTTTTGAAACTATGAGAATTTAATGGCATATGTGAACTTTTTAAAGTGTTTTTGAGATATCAAATTGTAAACACCTGGCTATGCTTTTATATATATATATATATATATATATTTGTTTATTTTGCAAAAGTTTTGTGATTTTTGAATTTGTTTGGAAACCAACCTCTAAAACTACATTTAAATTGAACCAAACTCTCCACAAAATAAAAAAAATAACAAGAGGTAGATTTTTCTCATCAATGTGTGCATTCATCAAGGTTGATTGTGATCAAAGATTTTACATAGTTTAAAAACATGTTTAAAAGTAATTTTAAAATGATAAAAATAATTATAACAATTTCAAAATCATTTTCAAATATGACATATGATTTTAATTTAAAACGATTTTATTGGCCTTCATCTTGATCGAAGGAGGTAGGACACATCATCTTTGACAAAAAAAAAAAAAAATTATTTAAAATGAACTTATCTCGTGATCGAGATGAGAAACGTCAACCATATATTTAATTTTCTTTGACAAAAAGCTTCTTCCTTCTCACATTATATCACAAGATGAGAAATATATATATATATATATATATATATATGAATTCTTTCTTTACATATTTTTCTCTTCTTTTTGGTAAATGTCATTGTTTTTATTTAAGTTATAAGAGCTGAGGTCCATTTTGGCCGAGAGAGAGGAATTCGTTCGAGATAGACTTAGATTAAATTGATGAAATAAGATATAGTCAAATGCTTAAGACATTTAATTTGGATATAATTCAACTTGTTAAGACATATATTTTTGAATAAGAGGTTAGAAGTTCGAATTTGTTGTATGAATTAAGAGAGAGAGCATCATATCCTCGAATCAAAGATGAGAAGTAATAATGTAACATTGGATGAGTTGTTAAAATTGAGAAAAATGGAAAAGAAAACCTAGATTGAGATTGGACCAACTATAATTAGTGGAGAAGACAACTTAATAGAATATTAATTTATAGGCAACTTTACATAAAACTTCATCATCAAAAAGTTATTAATAAACCTTTTAGCAAAAGGGATACTTTTCTCCTCTCTCTTCTATTTTAGACCAATAACAAAAACCTCCTAACTATAGCTTATTTATTTATTTTAAAGAGTAGTGTTAATTTCAAACAAAATAGGATAAATATTAATTAAACAGATGTCTTAAATCACTTTAACAATAAATATTTTTTTTTTTTTTTTGTGATTTTATTTGTTACTAATATTTTAACATCTTATCATACTAGCACACAACTAATTATAGAGATTTTATAAGGCTAGATAAATATCAAAATTTAGACTAATGTAGGTGCCCAATTTTCAAAGATTGGCCTTCTAGGCTTAAATAATCAACCATCACATTCAAAATTCCCTAGCTGACTAGGCTATTATATGTAAATTGTCCTGCCAAATTTAATGTCAAATGTGAATAAAAGAAACTTGGAACTTCAAAATATCTATTTTTTTTTCATTTTTTTATATGTCTTTATGGTATAATGGATAGTGTTACTTTTATGTCCAACTATGAAAATCAAAACACTTTGATTCAATAGTAAAATATGTGGTTTGTTTGGAGCTAGTCTTTCAAAATTATTGAGCTAACTTGAGTAGCTACACAATTTATATGATTAGTTTAAATTTTTTGCTTGGAAAATAAAACAAGTTTTTTTTAAAAAAAAAATTGAAACAAAAATTAAACAAGTTAATTAGTGATGGTCTATGTTGGAAAAACAAGTAACTTTTATCTTTATAGATAAATTCAACTGTCAATTTGACCGTCAACTTTTAATTTTATCAAATTGTACCTGAAACTTAAATTCGTGTGAAATTGAGGATAATTTCACTCTCATCACATTCAGACATTGAATTAAACTATTTGAAGTAAGAGAAATTTGTCATGTGCAAAATTATATAAAATTGAACAATTTGATGAGATGCACAAAAATAGGCGCAACTCAAAATGCACTAAGTAGTTTCCTGAAATTAATACCTTCTCGAGAAAATTGAATAAAAATTAATTCAAGAACCTATTAGGTTAGGATTATTTGAATTAAAAATTAAAAAAAAAAAAAAAAAAACCAAACTGACACCAATTAAATTAGAAGTATTTCCATGCTCATCAATGAAGAAATGAGAACTTTTTCAAAGCATTTAGTATTTCCATTAAATGCAAGGGAGGTCTATGATGACAATAGCGTCTGGCTTGCCTAAGGATTAGGAAAGGTTTCCAATTATATTATTTTGTCAAAATCGCTTTTATGTCTCCACCACTAATTATTTTTGCTTTATATTGTCTAATATTTAATTTAATAGTTTCAAATGTCTCTTTTTATTCCACTCATTATATATTATAAATTTCAAATATTTGGCAAAATACTATATAACTGATGTATAATATATATTAACGACTGAAGATGTGTACTCAGAATTCCACTTATATTATACCTAAAAATAAAAGTTCAAATATTTATTTAATTTACCATTTAGTCAAATTGTTAATTTTATCCAAGTATATTTGTGTCTTTGAACTTTTGTAAAAGTAACAATTTAGTCGATTAATTTTAATTTGTGATATGATTAAGATAACATATTTTGAATTTTGTAACAATTTAGGCCATGAACTTTGATATATAAGAGTTTAGTCCATTTATTTTAAAATTAGTAATGATTTAGCTCCTATATATCAGGAAAATTATTGTCAAAGCGAGCCTATATAGCTCAACTGACGTATAGATAAGTTTGGGTTCAAATCTCCATACCTCTTATTGTACTAATATATATATATATATATATATATATATATATATATATATATGAAAATTATTCTTAAAGTTTAATGAAAACTTCTTACCTATATATATATTGATAAAAATTAATTAAAAACTAAATATGAAGTTATGAACATAGTAAAAAAAATGACACTTTATTCTAATGAAATTTTTACATTACAAAATTTTGAAGTACAATAAACTAAAATATTGCATACTGAAATGAAGGATTAAATAGAATTTAATTGGCATTTAGGAAACTATTTGTTTGTTTCTTTACCTATAATTTATTCCTTTTAAGACAAACAAAGCCATAAATAATCCTTTTTTTTATTTAACTAAAATTTCAATTAAACAAAACAATAAATGCATATTTGTCAATCCATATTATCAATAATTTATGTGACACTCCTTGTCCAACATCAACTAATGCATTTCTAGTTCATAAAAGAATTCTAGATTAATTCAAACTGTAGTATTATTTTTCAAGGTCACATTAGTAACTAACAATTAACTATATTAATATGCGGTTTGATTTATCAGAAAATGAAATAAAAAATTGATGACATCACACAATGTTGTCTGGCTGTCTTTAAATTTTAACCTAAAATCAATATTTTTCTTCTTATTAAATTTTATGTATTTGTATATTAATTTTTTTTTATAAAAAAATCAAAGTCAGAGACTCAGATTGTTGTTGATTTAGTTTGTATATTATATTTTAATTTAATTCACTTTAGTTTTTAATAATATCTTATTGGAGAATCAAACGACATGCCTTCCGATTTTTAAGCAACAAAGTCCAATCAATAATTAAATAAATAAATATTAAATATATAATATAACTTCTCAATTGTATATAATATTATTTTACACTATTTAAAGATTCTCATTTTTACGATCAACATTTATAAGAAAAATTATCTTAAATGATAAAATTGTTAAAATATTTATCGCAAAATAGTAAAATTTTGTTATATTTATAAATATTTTGGTTTTTTTTATTATATCTAAAAAATGCCTCATTTTTAATTACATTCTTATTATTTAATAATATTTCAATAGCAGAAATTATTAATGGCCTTTTAATTAAGTGCAATTTGAAAGAGTTAATATGCTAAATGTAAAACTGAAACTAAAATGATATTTCTCCTAATTAAAATTTTAAAATTATTCGAGGTTACTATTTAAACTTTTGAATATTTTGTTTTAAACTTTTCACATTTAACTAAAAGTTTAGTCGCGTTGACAATTTTATTTTTAATTATTTATTATATATATATTTTTAGTAGAAACATGACATATATTTGATGAATAGATATTAAGATATGAGTGGAGTTACTTATTTATTTAAAAAAAAAAAAAAAAGAGTAAAATTTTGCATGGTACATTGGATTTTAAAGATTTAAGAGATTTGTCAAAACTACTCAATATCTTAATTCAATTATATGTACATTTTGATTAGATACCACTGCGTAATAATAATTAATGTTATTATTATTGTCTAAAATATTTAAGCAATAGAGAGTGATAATTTAAATAACCGTCATTCTATAATTTAAGACATTTAAAAAGATAAGAACTCTCTAATTCATTTTAGTCCTTAAAATTAAAAATAAGTTATTTTGATCTTTAAAAAATTGAACATGTATTTTTAATTTTTCTAAAATTTAACGAAGTACATAAAATTAGGAAAGAAAAAACGAATTACTCTTTAAGATTAAACAACTATATTTTAAAAGTGTTGAGATGATATTTTAACCTTTTGAAAGTTCAAATACAAAAATAAAATAGTAAGTTTGGAAATAGGATAGACACCACTTTTTACACATTAGTGGAATCGACATGCTTAAAACTCTTATTCAAATAAACATTTATTTGGTACATTCTAAAGAACAGTAACTATCATTCTAACCCTTTTCAAGAGATTCCATTCGCAAATAAATTTATAATGAGGCGGAGAATTAAATCTCTGACCTTGAATTTGATAGTATACAAATTTTATATCAATTGAGTTATACTTATGTTAGTTTCTTGTTGTTAGATGGAGACATTAAACGTCTGGCCTTAAATTCAGGGTAGCCGACTTGGCTTGATACAACATGGTTTAAAGACAGCCAGCCAGTCGACTTAGTTGTGTAAAAGTAGGACTAACGCCCAACCGACTTAATTAGTTCTTTGTGATTTTTATTTTTAAACTTTTCATTTTATTTACATTATTTTTATAATTCAAATTGAAATATTAAACACTCAATTATTAAGATAAAATATTATTTTCATTAAAAATATTTAAACTTAACATGCGTATTCATTCAATTATTTTATATATTTGAAAAATAAAATTTCAACGGCTAGTTTTTATTTTATTTATAATTGTAAGTATGACACACCGAGCGAAAAAAACCAGCCGTCATTTATTTTTTAAACGAAATTATTTTCAACCGTTGTTAGTTATTGGCCTTTAAATATAATTTAAGTGGACTCCATTTTCTTTTAGTTTTATGCTTTTAATAATATTTAGGCTGATTTCACATACTCTCTTCTTTTATCTTTTTAAAGAAATATTTTAGTTTGAGCTAAAATTTAAAGTAATAAATACTTTTTTTAATTAAGTAGAATACAATTAAGCAATTTGGAAATAGTTTTGATTTTTTTTAATTATTTTCATTAAGTAGAATACAAAAGGGTCTACTCAACTAGTATAAAACTTTTAGAAGACGAAAGCATTAGGAAAAAACCCTCCACTACTACCAAGCAGAAAAATAAAAAAAAATTAAAAGAAAACAATAAAACTAAAAACAAGAGAATGAAAAACTCCAAACCGAAAAAAAAAACCCACAAACTAGAAAAAATCCATTATATAAAAAGTTATTAGAATCATATAGAAATTTATTCCTAACTTCAATTATAAGATCACTCTTTCAAAGCGTTATATCATTCACATAACTCCATAATATATCATGCTTAAAGTACTTCAAATTGAAATGATTAAAAACTAAATGCCTAGACTTCTTTTATAGTGCTTAGAATCCATCACTTTTTTAAACCTTTTAGATGTCCATTACTGCTCTTCTAATATTTTACCAAAATTTAATAAGAAGTTCATTGTCCCCTAAAATTTGAACAAATTGCCATAACTTTATTTTTCTCTTTAAATGACTTAATTCCTCCTCAAAATTTCAACCAACTCAATATTCTTTTACGGGAACAAATCATCAAACCACATATAACATCTACTCATGAATAGTATGATTGAAAAATATTAAAACATGAGAAATTAAATTAAAATCTTTGAACTAGTATAAGAATTAAATTGAAAATATCTTTAAGTTATAAGAATAGCCCACAAACCTTTGTGTCTGTGTCTACCTGTTTAGTCTTTTAATTGTAACAATTATCTTATAGGTTTGTAAACTTTCAGTTTTGTTCTAATAGATTTTTCAACTTTAAAAAGTGTTAAATAGGTCTTTGAATTTTTAATTTTGTGATAGTAGGTCCCTAAAATTTTAATTTTCACTCACATTTACAAAAAGAAATCCATAGACATATATACAAGATAAAAAGTTGAAAGTTAGGATCCTATTAGACATCGAATTTAATTTTATTGATCAATTAATCTTTTAATTTTTGAACATCTGAGAGACTTAGTACACACAAATTGAAAGCTTTAGGTCATCTTTGACATTTTTAGAATTTAAAGAATTTTTAAATACAAATGTGAAAGTTTTTGGACTAAACTTTCAATTAACTAAAAAAAAAAAATCAATTATTATTTTGATTCTTAAACTTTTACCATTGTTAGTTTTAAACTTTACATTTTAGTCCTGTAAGTTCTAACTTTGTTACATTTTGGTTCATAAATTTTTAAAATGCCTAACTTTAGTCTTTGAACCTTAAAAAAGCTAATTATTTTGGTCCTTATTATATTATTTTTTTCATCTAATATCTACTTGTCATATATTTTGTCTTTAACCTATATGACTTTTAATACTCATACTCTAAACTACCATGTTCCTTGTGGACGCTAGTCATTAGTCTGCCCTGCCCCATGGTGTTCTTACAAGGTACATTCCTATGCGACAATCCTTAATGATGATTAGGTGGGGAATAGTGTCATTATTCGTTACTCATAAGGGAATGTTATGCTTGTCATGGAGAGACATTTTCCTATGACGGGGCCTGTTGAGCTTGTTGAAGTCATTGTCATGTTTGAAGGTCTTTTCAGAGCTTTTGAAGCTGGCATTTTCCCTTTTTAGGTTCAAATTGATTCACAAATCATTTAGAACCTATTGATTGGGAGTCTAAATTCGAGAATGAGGTTCAGATGTTCGTTGATCTCGTTCATGAGTTTTATCACTGTGGTTCTGTTAAGGGTTTCTTTTTGGTCAATCACAAGATTAACCCTGTTGCTCATGCTCACTTAGATGTCCATGCTTGAAGATTTGGTTTTTCCTCTATTTGGCTTGAAGACCTTCCTCCTTAGGTAGTTTCTGTCTCTCTAGTTTGATTTGTTATGTCTTAAAGTCATCTTTTTCTCCCCTTCTCTTATTCTTTAAAAAAAAACAAACAAAATAAAGGTATGGACCATTATAATTATTTTCATGAAGTTTGAGTACTAATTAGGACTAATTATAAAATTTAAAAAATAAAAACCAACGTCTAAAACAACTAAAATGAAACGAGCTTGAAATTCGACCAATTAAAATGAAATTTAAACTAAAATTTAAAATGATGTCAACCAAAAGTGTCGTTGAAAATATCAATAAAATACTCATTGATGAATATTTGTGAAAATTTATAAAAATTTGAATTCACTACATATTGATAACGAACTTGCAAAAATATAAAAATATAAAAAAAAAGAAATATCGACGAAAATTTAATACCATCCCTTAAACCAATAGCATAGGGAGGGGCGACTAAATTGAATGAATGGTCCTTTTTCTCCCTGAAGTCACTATTTCACTAACCGAAGATGGATCAGACACCGTTGACGGTGGGAAACCATCCTCTTGTATGGGCCCACACACATGTCATATTCTTAGTTATTCATTATCATTTTATTTGTTTGTTGTTTTTCTTTTCCAAAAAAAAAAAATAAAGAATAAAAGCAATTTTTTTCTTATCTCAGGGCTTTTATTTATGACGTCAGCATGATTCCATTGCTCTTGACCTGTCTTTTCACTATATTTTTTGTTTTTAGGAAAAAGAAATTGTTTTGTTACCCAATTTTATATTGAGTTTGAATTTTTTTCAAAACCAAATTATAAATCATTCTTAATTCAATTAATTAAAGGTACTCAAGTTTTAGTTGAAAAAGGCTCCAACTCAACCCAAGAAATATAGTAGTAAAAAATTACCTAGCTTTTTTTTTAAAAAAATAAAAAATAAAAAATAAAAACATCTAAAAAAAAGTCTACTCAATTAATAGGTTAAACATGATTTTGGGTCAAGCATTTTCAAGTTACACCACATTTACCAATATGTAATGAAATTTAGTGTAATTGGAATGAAATTTCATGGATGGATCAATCTTAATGGTTCTAATCGTAAATATGATTGATTGTTTTTTCATCACGCTTACTTAGAATTATGAATCTGTCACGTTCATTGTTACCATTATCATTTAAGGTAAAACAGTCATGATAACGGTTAATATAACAGTAAAGTTGACAATAAATGTGACATATTTATAATTTTCACACGGTAATAGTAACAATGATGGTACTGCCATATAATTTTCAAGTGCAATTGGATTGGTCACCCTTTACTCGTACATTTTGCATTTTTTTTTTATTATAGATTTGGACGTGACCCTCATATGTCAGTACAAGTGCAAAATTCAGGTAAACAACATCAAATTTAATCAACTGAGCTTCAAATGTCTAATTTTAGTACATGAATATTGAATTTAGTCCCCAAAATTGATTAAATAATAATAGCAACAATTTTTATGCATGAAAAATAATATGTTAATATTTTTTTTCTTCCAAAATCTATAGTAACCATACTAATGAATAACAAAAATGTGTTATAATATAACTAAATTTAAATTTATTAAGAATATAAAAATGAAAACTGGATACTTAAAAAGTAAAACTAAAGTTGAATAATCTCCGAAAGTAAGTACATAAATAAAATAACTAAAATAATATTTTAATCTAATTCAAAATAGCAATTCAAACGAATTTAAACTCTAAAAAAAATTTATGGAGAGAAAAATGTTAAATTCTACCTAATCTGTACTATATATATAAACTCAAGATTTTAAAATTTTAAGTGGGAAAAATTGGAAAATTTTAATTTAATATCTATTTTTTTAAAAAAAAGTAAAATAAATAAAGAGGAATTCAGTGCGCCCATATGGCCAAAAGAATTTATCTCTTTAATATGTATATATATTTGAGAAGATAGAAACTATGTTTTAAATGACAATATTGAAAATTTTATAAAAATTAAAATAATGAAAGAAGAAGACATAGATATAAATGCTATAAGAATAAAAAGAGCATATAGGAATATAACTTCTAAATATCTTGCCTTATTTTTCTATCATTAGTTGGAAAGATCTTTCCCTCAATAATTAAAGGAGGTGAGATTCTACTTCTATAATTAGGACAAAAAAGAGAGAAACACAAAAAAAAAATTCTGATTTTCTTAATTATTTAATTCATCTTTTATTTTCTCTTAAATAAAAAGAAATAACAACAACATTATATAATATATGTATAACTTTATTTTTCTAAAACATAAATATCAATATTTAAAGAGACAAAAATAAAATAAAATAAAATAACAACGGGTAAAAATCAAAGATTAATATAAAGATAATCTTCAAGCCATCATGATCTAAACTCAACATTTAAGGCATTTCTATTTTTTCGAGGAGGTCATTAAACATTCAAGTCCTTCCCTCTTGCAAGCGATATAATATATTTTTTCATTTTTTATTCTTAAACATTTAATTCCTTTTTGTTATAATTTAATTAGAAAAATAATATATGTTATTGTAGGCTAAATTCATTTGTTTATAAATAAAACTACAAGGAATAAAATAGAATAGGCGAAAATATAATGTTTAAAGGTAGAAAATTAAAGTAGATGGTGTGAGACTAAGGCACATGCAATAGTTTTATAAACTTAAAATTGAAGTAAAAATTAAAAGAAGAAAGAGGGAAAAAAAAATGGTAGTGATGATTTAGGGGGCTATTCCCAAATTTTATATTTCCTTTTAAAAAACAGTCTGTCATTCAATTTTATATATTTTTTGTTATAGTTTTTAATTCACTTTGAAATCATCAACAACTTAGTTCAATTCTAATATATTTTTATTTTAAAAAAATTAATACATAAAACCTTTAAGTTTTATTTTAAAAAGTCTTTGATAAATATTTCAAATTTCATTAATTTGTTTATATACTTCTACAATGATTTATTAAAATTTTGTAATAAATATTACTTTATCTAAATATTATTTATATGAATATTGCCTAAGTTTAGTCTCTCAATTTTTAAATCAATGTCTACTAGATCGATGAACTTTCAAGTGTTGATTAATTGTAATTTTAAGAATCGTTAGTTAAATTATATGTTGGCGAACTAATCAATAACAATCACGTAAAATTATATATGTTCATTGTTCTACCCATACTATAATAACTAACTTATGTAGTACTCTCACTTCAAATAATAATAATAATAATAATGATAATAATAATTATAAACTTATATAATATGTGTCTGATCATTTAAGTTTGAATTCAATTTTTAATTGTCCCATGAGTTTAAAAATAGTTTTGGAATTAAGGGTCTTAAGTAATGTTAATTGTTAGTTGATATAATAGAAGATGAAGTTGGTTCCTAAAATATGATCGAAATGTAGCCCTCCAAACTATATTATCTAGATTCTCCCTTGATTATATGGTGATATTTTCTAAGATCTAAGTAAAGAGTTTTAGAGTTTTAAAGATGATAGAAGAAAATGCTCAAGATACAGTTTGATTCTATAATTTTTTAGTAAAATAGATCAGGTGGAGAGACTTGAACTACAGACTGCATGGTCACTAACACATGTTATATGTCAGTTGAGCTATGTTTGCTTTGGCTAATTCTACAACTAAGTATTAATCTATGAGTTTTTTGAAGTACAAATAAAAAAAGACATAAAAAAAACATCATATTAGGAGATAATTGTGTCCAAAGGTGGGTGTTTTTCAATCAAAATTTAGACAACTTAGAGGTTTTAGCATGATGAGCAACAAAACTTTGTTTTGCACGAAATAACATCTACATAATGTTGAATTTCGTTACAAAATTGATATTTTTTCATCAACAAACTCTAAAGAATAAATGAATCGATTCCCACCTAACAAATACGATCCAAGAGTATATTTTAAAGTTTGATATTTTTTCATCAACAAAACTTTTGATCTTTAAAAGTAAAATTTGAAAATAAAAAGTACATAATTATTGTTTAATTCGATTAAGTTAATTAAAGATCGATGCCATGTCACCATCGTTGACAATTTTCCTCATAAACATCAAATATTTATATATAATATAATATTATCTAGTATACAAAATTGCAATGTCTCTCCCCCTAAAAAGAGAAAAAGTGGGATCGAAAAAATAATAATAGTAAATAATATAAACTATGCAAAATTGTGATGAAAAATCATTTAGTCCCAAAAAAACAACTTCAATTTTATATTATATATACACGTGTAATAAATGTAGGTCCTATAGAGAACTTTAGTCTTAAAGAAATTTTGGTTGATTAGGACTCCACCTAAACTCTACTATTTATATTTGTTAACGGTCAATTTTTTTTTTTTTTTTTTTACAACGTGGGATAGACAATCGAACTTTTAACTTTGAATCGATAGTACCAGATTTATATTGGTTGAATTATACTCGTTTGGTCATTAGTGAACGATCTTAGTTCATATTCAATATAGAATTTCATCGGTTAGATTACTTTCTTCATTAATGAGTTGTTTTTAAGTCTTGAATCTTTAGGCTAATGAGTCTATACATTTATCTAATATGTTACGAGTGATTTTGGACCAAAGAATATAATCAACATAAAATAAGTATGGAAACAATAAAGTTGAGAAAATAGCGAGATTTATGCCAAAAATAGTACCCTGAGCCCAAAATAGTCCAAAGGAAGGTTAGTTCGGGTTAAAGCCTAAGTTAGTATGCTTGGCCTCGGCCTCAACCAAGTCTAGGGTCGAGACCGATCTTAGCAAAATAGCTAATGAGCATATCCTACATATACCATAGCCCAAAGCATCATCCTAGGACCAAAATGGGCCTGAGGGGAGATGCTCGACCTTGGCTGAGGTTGACCCTAACCAAACACGAAATTGGGCACGCCCTTTGGCCTGGTGGGTTATCTAATTACCCTAGGATGACTCGAAAGTCTTAGGTAACAACTTAAGTTAACTTTTCCTATAAATACACCATTATAGCTCCCATATGAGGTAACTTAAACTTTTGGCTTATTCTCTATTATATAGTTCTCCTACTAAGTTTGGCAACGGAGCCATTTTCAGTCATCCTTTTATCAAATTACAAATTTACAGTTGCTGTCAAGTGAAGGTCAGATGCATTTTTCCTGGTTCAAAATTTTGCATCAACACTATAAACTATTAGCAAATTACACTTTCTGTTTATAATAAATTAATTTAAGTTTAATATATAGCAGGAATTTTATTACTAAAACTTGTTGATTATTATATTTAAATTTTTAGGCGTTCAAACATTATGCTTTTCATTAAACTTTGTATATATAAGCATTTAAGTTAATGTCAATATATTTTTTTTTTTTTTTTGGGTAAGTTATTTAAAATAGAAGTCTATTATAGACACATTTTATGATAAAAAAATTCAGTATTGTCGTGGTAAAAAAAAAAAAAAAAAATTCATAGCACCTTCATTACTTTTCATAATAATATCATTTAACAATAATATGGAATCCATAAAATACAGTAACATATCAATATCATTAATATGTCATTCGATTATATATCAAATTATGAATGAGTACTGTTGTAGTACTATGATCTTATACCAATTTACTTGATAAGTTTGAGAAAAATGTAAATATTTAGGTGAAATTAGAAATGGTTAGTAAAAGAGGTAAAATTTTACATATTCAAACTATGTACATATAACTTTTTTAAAAAAATTTAAAGAGGCAAATCAAAGTGAGGGGGACTTCACTCTTGAAAGTGTCTCTTGATCTTCTATACATGTTCATAGAAATTTGTGGATAAAATTTCATTCCTATCAATTATCATAAATATAAAATTCTGGTTAAAAGTATCTAATATTTAAGTTTATCGAGGGTAAAATTTATCTAATAAATCTCTTAACCTTCAATAAGTAAAATGAGCATAGCTCAATTAGTGTATCGTAAATGTTAGCGATTAAGATGCCTATATTTCAAATCTTTTCACCTTTATTGTTTTAATAATAATAATAATATTAATAAATAAACCTTCAAGTCATGAAGTGTATAAGGTTTATTAAGTCAAGCCCGACCCCAACTCTCTAGTTAACCACACACTAATTTTTTTGGTGTTATTTGGTTAGGGCAATATTAAGGGCGAGATAAATATGTATATTACGGTTCATAATAATACCATGCAATTAAAAGGTAAAAACTAGGGTAATTGTTTTAACTAACAGAACTGCTGTAAATATTTTTAAATATAGCAAATGTAAATGTCTATCAATGATAGACAATAATAAAGATTGATAGACATATCTATCTCTAGTAGGCACTATCTCTAGTAGGCAGTGATAAATGATTATAGTTTATCAGTGTCTATCACCGATAGACAACGACATTTTGCTATGTTTATAAATATTTTGACTCATTTTGCTATATTCAAAAACAACTCTAAAAACTAAATAAAATATATGTATTAAAATTATGGTGTGAAATTACAAATTTTAACTCCTGCGCTTCGACAATTGTGTTGATTTATACCACATTTGTAATTTGAATTAAAATAAAAGATTAAGAACCGATAACTTGACGCAACACAATACAATGAATAAGTTAAATAAAGAATTAATTAATAGTAAAAAATATTTAAAATGGTACTATATGCCCACTATTCTTTTGAATTTTATGAATCACATGCATACTTTATTATTATTTAATTAAATTATTGTATTATATTATGTTAGATCAAATCATCATAGTTTAACGGTGATCGGAGTGAAAGGTTCGAATACCCTAATCCCTAATTTTTGTACTTAAAAAAAAAAAAACATACCTTGCAATTAACATCATTCACTAAAATACATCTAAAGGGAAAAAGAAATTAAAGTTTAAAACAACAAAATTAGTGCTTTTAACCTAGAATAAAAAAGTAACTCCAAATGTGTGATTAAAAAGGCAAAAGAAACATAATTATATGATTAAAACAAAAATGTGTGATTGTCTAAATAAGAAAAATCTAATTTTTGGGATTACTGAGATACATCACCATGATTGGAAATGGAACAGAATGATTAGACTTCCTTACATTTTCAGCAGCACATATTAATTATAAAACCAAAAGTACAACATACAAAAATTAAATCACTTTATTTAATTTCTAGTTTATTCAAATTAAGTAACTTTATAACTATTTATTTTTTTTTTAAAAAAGAGGACCTGCCACGTCACCATCCCTTAAAATATGCCACGTCATAGAATTCCCATATATAAATACCCCTTCAACGCCTCTTCCCTCATTTCTCTGCCAATTACAAAGAAGAACCAAACGCTTTCTCCTTTTACACTTTGACATTTATATAAATTTTAATATATATACATTTCATTTGTGTATATATAATTGTGTTGATTTGAGGCTCTGTGGAATTAAGGAGTAATAACGATACGGTTCCGAAATTTGGGTGAATTTGGAATCAGGAAGCAGGGAAGGGGGATTTTTGGTTTTGGTTTGGTATTGGTATTAGTGGATGCCGATGGCGGCGGGGGCGACTGATCGAGCGCGGCCCGTGGTGATGCCGGCGGCGGCGGCGATGACGGTGACGGACACAATAGCGAAGGACGCGGTGTTGGGATGGTTCAGAGGGGAGTTTGCGGCGGCGAACGCGATAATAGATGCGCTGTGTGGGCATCTGGCGCAGGTGAGTGAGAGTGGAGGATCGGAGTATGAAGCAGTGTTTGGAGCGATTCATAGACGGCGGTTGAATTGGATCCCGGTGCTGCAAATGCAGAAGTATCATCCGATCGCAGACGTAGCGGTGGAGCTTCGGAATGTGACGGAGAAGAAGAAGAAGAAGAAGAAGGATCAGGAGGAGGAGGAGGAGGTGAAAGGAGGCGAGGTGGAGGCCGTGGCGGTAGCGGTGGCTGAGGGCAACGGTGATGTTCAAATGGAGGTGAAGAAGACGAGTGAAGAGGATGAGAAGGAATTTGTTGAAGAAGAAACAAATAATGGAAAATTGAAGATCGAGGAGATGTCGATTGAGATTAATGAAACTGATGGCGGAAGAAATGAGGTTTTGCCTCCCATTGAAGAAGAAGATTCCATTGGAAGCGAGATAACTGATTCAGGTAAGTACGTTTTAGTTTCATTCTCTTAATCAATCAACCAAAATCTGTAATTCATTTTTTCAATTCTTGAATTTCAGTTGATCTCGGAACTTGAACACTATCTCAACAGTTCACGATCCAAAAACTTTTGATCGATCCTCCGAAAATTTCTCAAAATTCCGTCTCTGTCTGTGCGTGATGAACAGTGAAATCAAAATTCTGAATCGAGAAAAATTGTTAAAAGTGCATTTCTCAAATGTTGGAGAAATCAACAACAAAAGCTAATAATTCTTTTCCACATTCAAAGGATTCAAGAGTCAGATCCGTGATTTTAGTCTTTACACAAACCCTGTTTCGTCAAATTTGATCAGCTACGGATTTGATTTCTTTCTCTCTTACAATTACCTCCCAATTCATCCAACAAAAAAAAAAAAAAGTACTCAAAAATTCAAAATCGTTACGTTTTTTTTATCCTATCGCTTCATCTTTACGCGAAAATTCTTTCCAGATGAAAATTTCTTAATTCCAATCGAAAATTGACTGCAAGTTGAATATCTTCCCGAGGTTTAAGTGGGGGTTTGAGAATTTCGAGGTGGGGGAAGAAAAAGTTAAGCTGTTACAAGATTCTACAGTTAGTTCCGGAATGACGAATACTGTCAGATACGCAATGCCTCGAGATGGAAACTTTGTTTAATCAAAATCAACACCCATCTTTCAATCTCAGCCCTCCGTTCTACCCCAAAACTAAAAATACCCTTTTCCCCCAATATTATTGTTATTTTCTTTGGGGGTAGGTTGAAGGGGCACTTTTTTGACAAATTTCATTTGTTTTTTTTTTCTTAAAATTCCTTTGACGACAAATTTAATAATAATTTTATCACAGGGTGGGGCTCTCGCACATACTCTTTTACCTCTGTTCTGTTAATTGACATGTTGTACTTTTTTTTATGGGTAAATTATATATCTTTATTTCATACTTTTTCAAGAGATTTGAACTTTTGACTCAATATCAATAATATAAATTTGTACAAATTTATGTTGATTGAGATATCTTATAGTGGTGGGTATAGCCTATGTCTATGACCATGTGATGACCGCTAGAGCATAAAAATTGTCACGGACAAGGAGTTGACTAGAAGAGGCTCATGAAAATTAAAAACACCATCTGGCTCCATTCTGACCATTATTTTAAATTGCACAACTCATTAAATGCATTTGTTTAGTTAATTGTTAAGTAATTTATTGAGGCTGAGATGTAAATGTTTCTGTTTTCTTTTGGGAATTTACAAAAAAAAAAATAAAATTGGGGCAGGATCTCAAGGAGGAGTGCAGGCCAATTATGCAGAAGTTGAGATATGCTCTAACCATGAAGAGTGTGAAGCACGTCCAGGGCAAATGAAGTTGACAAAAGGTTTTTCCGCCAAGGAGCCAGTAAAAGGCCACATGGCGAGTTCTTTCTTTTCCATCGAAATTTATTTAATGCCCCCCGGAATTCAATTCCCTTCTAAAAATTGGCAGATTTTTCTGTTGTCCTATAAACCCCTTTGCGTTGAATAACAATAATTGACATATGTTTCTTCTTTTAGAGTCAAAGTTTTCAAATCTCCATACCTCACAAAACAATATGGAGTCAATTAAATTGTTCTATATATATCATTTAATGATATGTTAACCGAGGAATATATATGTGTGCGTCTGGGTAATGTAGTGTTTGAAATTTTCTCGAAGTTTGGTTTGGGACTGATTATTTCTTTCATCTGGTGACATTTGGTGGCAGGTGAATGTTGTGAAGGGATTGAAGTGTTATGAAGATATTTTCACCCAATCTGAATTGGCCAGGTTGAATGATTTTGTTGATGACCTTCGTTCTGCTGCAAATAATGGGGAACTCTCTGGTTAGTCTCTTTCATTTTATCATTATTTTGATTCTCTTTTTATTATTGATTTTTGGTCTTTTAACAGTTGTGTATGCCCCGTTTCTTAAAATATAAATTATGTGGAAACACGTTTTGTTTTAATTGCTATTTAAAGTGGTCCATTTTTTAATTTATTCTTTTAGAGGTGTGTAACTAATAACTTTATGATTTACCATTTCAATCACATTTGTTGAAAACTATTCTGATATGGACAATACCCTTTCTGCAAATCTCTGTACCCATTTTGTCCTGCCATTTGTTTGTTTTGCTCAAGGGTTTAAATGACCATGTGGGCACAAAAAAGGAAAAACCCCCAGAAACTATTGGTGTCAACAAGATTTCATGAATTATCATAGGTATGAAGAAATTTGTAAAAAAAAAAAGAATTATTTAAATTTACATGTAAGTATTTTATTTTTCTTTAATAAGTTGTACGTCCTTTTCTAGTATGTATTATTATAAATATCAATTGGCCCTTATTATGAATGTCAAATCCTTTCATTTATCAGATTGCTGGTAGAAATATTAATTTTCACTGCTTCTATTACTATTACTATTAGAGGAGATGTATGAAATGATTAGTTTGAAGGCCTTTCTCCATAGGTTCTTCAACTTATTTTATCAATCAAACTACTATATTATTTTCTTATCCATGTGTGGTTTCTTGAAACAACGTGTTGATTTGTTAACAGAGCCAAAATTATAAGATGTTCGTATTGGTTTTGAATTTGAATTGAATCTTGCAGGAGACACATTTGTTTTATTCAATAAGCAGGTAAAAGGCAACCGGCGAGAGATGATCCAGCTTGGTGTGCCCATTTTTGGACAGATAAGAGATGAATCAGCAAATAACAACCAAACATGTATGACGTAGGCTACTTTTGTATCAAATGAACTAAACTATAATGTCACCGACCTAAACATAATTCAATAAGTTAAAACATTATAATTCAATATTCTCCATGCTTACAGGCAACATAGAGCCAATTCCACCTCTTCTTATGACGGTCATAGATCATCTCATTCAGTGGCAACTGATTCCAGAGTACAAAAGACCAAATGGATGTCTTTTCAATTTCTTTGAAGAGGTATTCTATTTCTAAACAACGTTGATGTGGCTACAATGAGGCTTATGTTGTTCAACTTACCATTTTGGTTTGGAACCAAAAATTTGATTTCTTTGATGATGACTGAAAGTGGTAAGTAATTAAAATGTAGGGTGAGTACTCACAGCCATTCCAGAAACCTCCACACTTGGAACAACCTATCTCCACTCTCTTCCTTTCTGAATCAACTATGGCTTTTGGGCGTTCTATTGTCAGTGATAACGAAGGCAACTATAAAGGGCCACTCATGCTGTCCTTGAAGGAAGGGTATGCCCCTTTAAACTCTCTTATCTTTTTCTCAGATTCATTAATGACCTTTTGTTATAGTTTCTCATACTCAAATCACGACGGTCCAAAACTGATATACATGCATGTTTTCAGTGTTGTAGCCTTATTTGAGTTGTATTGATGATAATGACGAGCAATGTGATTTTTCAGGTCCCTTTTGGTCATGAGGGGCAACAGTGCAGATGTTGCACGCCACGTCATGTGTGCATCTCCTAACAAAAGGGTCACCATCACGTTCTTCCGAGTTCGGCCAGACTACGATCAATGCCAATCACCAACTCCTCAGATGTCGAATGCCATGACTCTATGGCAACCGGGAGTTGCAGGCACATGCGCCTTGCCTAACGGAGCCACCTATGGCTATGAAACAATGGAGGTAACGCCGAAATGGGGGATCCTTCGCGCACCAGTGGTCATGTTAGCTCCTGTTCGCCCTATGGTGATGAGCCCTGGAAGATCTCAACGTGATGGCACTGGAGTGTTCTTACCATGGGCTGTTAATACAAGAAAACCAGCAAAACATCTTCCTCCCCGTGCTCGAAAAGGACGGTTCCTTGCATTACCTTCCGCTGTTGAAACTCGTCTACCAGACTCATCTCACGAGCCAGGCATAAGTGTTTGAGTTTGAAATCAGATTGTGGCAGTTCTGAAGTCGAAGCAACACAACTCAACTAAGAAGTGTTCTTATCCTTTTACTGATGATCTGAGTGACTTTTTTTTTTCCATTCCTCCCCTACCACCAACACCACAAAACCGCTTATTTATTTGGATGCCATGTTCTTAGGGGTTTTTTTTTTTACTTCTCTTTTAGATGAAGTTGAGGTTCAAGTTTGAAGAGTGAACTAGAGGATTTAGGTTCGAATTTTGTATTTACTAATTGTATTTAAATCTTTCCTTTTCCTTCTAGAGTTGAACCCGAACTATTTTCTGCTGGGGTTCCATGGATTTTTTCTGCTTCCTGTTTTGCACTAAACAAAATAGTTTGGAGGAAGCAAAATTTGCATCACTAAGAAACCAATTTCAAATCTAATTTGTATACCAACCAAAGCATAGAGGCAAACTTGCAACTTCCAAAATTCAAATTCAACCTTCTTTTGTTTCTTACAAGCTAGCTATTATTGCTTTCATCCATCTTACACATCATTAGTTCTTAATGGGAGTGACTATATGAAGAACCTCAAACAAAGAGGTTTAAAGGAAAATATAGCACCTGAGAAACAATCTGAATTCCGAAAGGTTGGCTTCTCTTTTGTGTGATTTAAGTGTTTGTCTCAAGGCCTAAATAAAGTAAGATTGTGCATATTGAAGTGGAAAAACCCAAAATAAATACTATCATATATAATAAAAATAAATGTGGAGAAAGAGAACTCAAAAGTTGAAGGAAGGAATTCACCTAATTTTATGATTAGGAAATCAAGTACAAATTTGAACATATGATTCCTTCAATGACAGTTGAAGATATACAATCATGGCACATTGCATTTAACGGATAAGGAATAATAACACTTCGGGAAAAAAAAATGAAAGATAACATAGGAAATCAAATAATAACCTTCCATGGATTTTGATTTATCAAAGCTTTAGGAGTTTGTCATTCGGTATCCGTACCCCAGTCCAAATCTTCATCATCTTCAGCAGTACTCAATCGCTTTCGCATTTCCTCTCGATTTACTATCCCACCTTCAGTTACTACTACTTTCTTTTCGTCAATGATGCTCAGATCCTCAATCTCATCCCACCCAAGATCTTCGTCCTCAGGCATTGAAGGCTGTGTTGAAACAATTGAAACATCACTGTCTTTAGATGATTCACCATGATCAGACTTGGCCTCAGCCGCCACCGATTTCATTCCTTGATCTTTGTTGTTCATCCCAGAGCCACCTTCCAAATGGACTTTCTGATCAGACCCTTTGTTGTTTCCATCTAATTCCTCAACAGAAGAACTCTTCTCCCTCTTCTCATCATCACCAACAGAGCTCCCTCCATTCAATTCCTTGACAGGAGCAACCTCTTTCTTCACAACTTCAGCAGATTTTTTCCCACCCACTTCCTCTTTCGCTGGTAAATCATCCTTCAATGCTGCCTTGGCAGCATGCTCCTCTTTCACCGACTCACCGACATTCACTTCCTCACTCTTCGTAGCCTTATCCCAAACTTCATCGCTTGCATCACTCTTAACCGCATCCCCTTTTGACCCAACATTGATCTCATTGTATCTTTCTTCATCATCATCGTCGTCGTCATCATCAACATCCCAACTCAAATCCTCCTCTTCTTCTCTTGCAATAGCTCTCTTCACAAGATTTGCCCTCACATTTTCAGCTTGCTTAAGCTTATGAACTTTATAAAAATACCTAAACCAGAAAGTTTCATTATCAACAACATTAGGAACAACTTTTTTGTGTATATTATCTATTGCTCCATTTTCTTCAATCAAGTTTTCAATTTCTTCACTCTTATCATTCAGCACAAATTGTGATTTCCACTTCTCATAATCACCTAAATCTTCAGGTTCTTCACAGTAAGTGCCCGTATCGCCTTGAAGCGAACGAACCTGAGCATCAAACCTACTATAAGGCTTGGAATTCGAGCTTCTTTGATTACTCAAATTTTGATTACTACTACTATCAGAATCAGACTCCTGATCTATAGCAAGGATCGCATCCTTACCTTGCGCGATAATCTGAGCCGTACCTTTCAAAACGGAGCTGCCGAATTCATCGAAAGCGTACCCTACCGTCTCCAGCGATCCCTGAGCGACTTCAATTTCCTTCTTCAAACCCGAACCAAATTCCTGGAGATCGCGCCGGTAAGTCTCGATAACCGATTCCGATTTAGCGGTCAAGGTCTTGATCAGCCCACCGAAACTCCAAGCTCCGGCATCTACGGAGGAATCGTCAACATGGCTTGGCTTCGGATCCGATGATTCTTCTCCTTCTTTCAACAAGGATTTTTCAGGCGATTGAGGTTCAGTTTCGGACGTCGTCGAAGGATCGGGATCGTCGGAAAACACCGATCTGAAGAAATTCATTTGACGGATTTGAAAACAACGACCAAATTAACAAAGGTGGATCAAATTAGAGAAATTGATTGCGATTATTGGAAGAAAGCAAAGATCGAGAGAAGAATAGGTGTAGTGAAATGAAGTTTGGAATAGAAGAGCAGTGTTCGTCTTCGTCAAGACGGTGGGAAGTCTCTATCAGGAAGAACGCAAGGCCACACCATAATCGATGAAGTACGAAATCTCAATCCTATTTCGAAGTTCAGTTATTATTTCTTGCGAAAATTTCCATTTTCTAGGGCGCTTATATATATATGTGTGTGTGTGGGGTTTGGTTTTTTCACTGTTAGGTCAAATTATACCCGATTAAATTATACGAAATATCCTAAATTTTAGGCTAAGTTTCAATTATACTTTTTAACTTTTTTAACTTTAATTTTGATTTCCAAACTTTATTTTTTCTAGTTAATGGTAACAAAAGAAAAGAAAAACCAAAGTTAACAAACATGATCATTAGAGGAGGAGAAAAGGGAGTCACCCATGGTTGGAGTTCTTCTAACCAAATCGTCGAGAATTATAATCTATGAGCATGTGAAGCCAACTCATGAGCAACTTAATACAATTGTGATCGACATAAAGAAACCTATGGATTGAACCACAATGATGCAGCTCACGAGGGGAGTCGATAAAAGGTTGAATGTCATTATATTTTGCTTTTCATATCAAGAGATTTCAAACAATGATGGAATCAGTTTCTACCCATAGAGTAAAGATGTTTTCCTTAAGAGCTTAAAGCACCTTAATGCACCTTAATGGAGAGCGATTACCTCAGCAAGTTAAACTAAAACAACCAATCTTCTGTAACTTTTAAAGCCAACATAGTATGACCATTAGAATCATGAACAACGACACCTAGATCTACCCATTTCACCATTAAGAAAAATTGCATTAGCACTCACCTTGAAGGAGCTAGGAGAAGGAGGGGACCCACCACAAACAGGCTTGGGGTAGAATTTGATAAAACAAAAGAAACTGTTGAGTGCCCAGAGATTGACTCGTGATCCAAAGATTCCACCATATTTAGAGCCTATTGGATAGGATCCATGAAATGTTACATAACTATTGTCGAAAATCTGATGATTACATATGTGCCAAATTGTTGAGGCGAAGACACTAATTCCCAACGAGTTTTAAGATATCACAGACCCTAAAAAAAAGATGAGCGAAATCAAAATAACATATATTAGAGAGATGAAGAGTACTAAGAGGCCAAAGAGATCAAATTTGTTTACTTCTGTTACATAACCACATAGTGTGAATGTTAGGTTCAGGTTGTTGATGACATAACATATATTCTCTATTATCAATGATAGATTGTTCGACAAGGATGTGGCACATCATAGAGTGTTAAGGTCCCACAAAATTTTCCAACTTTTTCCCTTTCTTAAGTCGACAAGGCTGAAGCATCTTGAATTGAGGCTAGAGCTAGCTTATACCAACTCTTTACATGATATATACCTTTTTTTTATCATAATGCCAATATATATATATTGGATCGAGGGAGATGACAAAAAGGAAGACTGGTGATAATATCAACACTTCTTGACATAAAAACTCATGAATCAATGGCTGGTTCTAACACCCATCACTTAAAATACTATTTACCCTTGTATCAGTCAAAGATTGAGGAAGTGAGAGAAGTTTGAAAGTTGCTTCTCTAGGGACCCACTAAACAAAGTAGATGTTAATAGACGACTATCTCCAACCCTCTAACGACCTCCTTTAATTGCAAGCTCCGTCCCTAAAGGATACCATGTCACGTATATGATAGACACCTATCCAAGCGTGTATAGAAAAGAAGTGGTATATATGACAATATTATAGTTTTGAACTTGTTTTAAAGCTATTATTTTTGTTAATTTTTCTATTCAAACAACTAAGACAATGTAATATAGTTATGACTTGGAAAATAGTGGTACACTTGACAAACGTGATTTTTTTTTAACTGTTTGTAAATTTTGTAGTATGTTTCAATTATATTATTATCATTTGAATTACGCTTCTAAATTTATAGTTTCACCTATTTATATGATGCCATTTTCTAAGATTTTTCAATTTTTCTATTTCATTTTTTTTCTTCATTTTATATATCTATCTTGTGAGCAACCAACCCTGACTTCCTTGCTTCTATTCTTTATGTCTGATGATTTGCAAGCACTCATCATTCTATTGGCCAAAGTCATTAAGCTATTTTTCAAAACCACAATTTCATATAGTTATTTGTTTAGTTTTTTCAAGGATTAGTTATTTGTCTAGTTACCCCTTTGATATTATGGTTAAAATTTCAAAAGTATTTTATATTTAACATAATTTGTTTTAATTCTAGAATAAACATACTTTAAAAATCAAATTATTAACATTTAAAATGACGAGTGATAGATTAACTATTATTATTCAAAAATAATTTTAAAATTCTAAAACTACATAAAAAAGATATATCTTTTTTTTTTTTTTGTAATATGTGCAAAAATGTATAGATAGGGTGTTTTCTTTACTTTGAGATTTCATTAACTTAAACTTAAGGACTTGTTTGGATTTCCAAGAGTAAGAGATGCTTTTCAAAAAAGTCATTGTTATTTAAACTTTTGGATAAAAAACTATTTAAAATATTTTTTGAGAGTATTTTAGAAGCTATTTTGAGTGGTTGACAAAGACACCAATTTTTCTCAAAATGACTTATTTTCAAAATGCAACACTTGAAAATTTAAATCTAACATACCAATTTTTTCTCAAATAACTAACTTTCAAAATTAAAGTTAGTGATGATTTAAAAGCATTTGCAAACACGAGATTAAAGTGTTTGCTTTAAAATTTCTTGAATTAATTAAATAAATATGAATCCTTAATCTTAGAACTAAAAGTGTATTTTGTCATAAAATCTTGAACAATGCATGTTCATTCTTTTGTAATATGATAGGGTAGCTGTCAACTATATCATCTCATCTAAATTTTATTTTATAGAATTTCATGTCATTAATTATTTGTCCGTCAGTATTAAAAATAAGCCCTAAAGACGAATAAAGTTTGAAATTAACAAAAATAATTAAATTCAAGAACTAAATTAAGTAAATATTGTAGAACTCCATTTTT
Organism: Citrullus colocynthis; assembly: GCA_031780015.1. Classification (NCBI taxonomy): domain Eukaryota; kingdom Viridiplantae; phylum Streptophyta; class Magnoliopsida; order Cucurbitales; family Cucurbitaceae; genus Citrullus; species Citrullus colocynthis. The sequence continues at coordinate 2,144,688 of QLSR01000005.1, read as the reverse complement.
CCATTTATGATTTGTCATTCATAGAAGTTAATAATTTATTATTTATGAATTTTGTTAATTTATCATTTATGAACGTTGTTATTTTGAATTTAACTATAGATTTATCTTTATTGCCTGTATATATTCCTTCTGACATATTAAGCATTATCCAATAATTAGTAGATAGTAAATACTTCCGTTAATTAAGTAACATTCTTAAAAGTATATTACTTATAGTTATTACAAGATTATTACATTTATCAAGCGTAATATAAAGGATAGAAATAAGTTTTGTAGTTCTCTTTAAAAAATAAAAAATAAAAGTTAAATATGATTTTTTCTTTTTCTTCTCTTGTGCTCGAATTTCAGGCATTTCTGGTTGAAGAATATGTATTAGCTCTTAATTAGTTGAGTTACACTCCAATAAAAATAAAAGAACTTTTTTCAAATATAACAAAAAGAACTAAAATATTTACAAATGTAGCAAAATTTCACTGTCTATTTGCGATAGATTGCGATTGTAGACACAGATAGTAGTCTATCACGATCTATCGAGGTCTATCGTAGATGTATTTTGTTATTAGTTGTAAATACTTTTAGCAGTTTTATCATTTAAGATAATTTTTCTAAATCAAACTCATAATATTGTATCTTGAAATTATATCATTTTTTGTTTAGCTATATTTTGGAAAAATAACTATACATGCACTGAACATGCAACTTCATTGGATCCATCGCGGGTGAGCAAAAATACTTGTAATGTTATTTTAATTTTAATTCTAAAATGTCAAGTAAGAATTAAAATAATAAAAGAAAATAGTAGTAAATGAGAAATATAAGGTAAAATACCTTTTATACCTTTTAAACCTATTTTTCAAAACTTAGGAGACTAAAATGACTAATTTAAAATCTTAGAGACTAATTGCACATATTCCTAAAAAATTCAAGGGCTAAAAAGGTACATTTTCTTGATTAATATAAGTATAGCAACGGTAAGTTGACATGTATTTTTCTTTGAGGTCAAAGGTTCAAATCCTTATCCACATTGTTGTACTAAAAAAAAGTGAGAAATGTCAATTTATAATCTTAAACTTTAAGAGTTGTATCAATTTAAACCATAAATAAAACTCCGAAATTTTGTAAATGTATCGATTTATTCTCTCCATTATATTCCTTCTGTTTGAGAAAAGCTCATATGAAACTTATAATCGTATCAATTTATAGACCCTCAAACTTTCATAAATGAATTCACAATAATAGAGGTCGAATGAAATCTGGAAAATATGATAAACTTACCAAAGTTCAAGATATAAATTGATACAAGGACTATAAATCTTAATTAATATACAATCCTAAAGTTTAAGAGTATAAATAGATATTTAACCAAAAATAAAACACACCATACTTTGAGATCCCACTAAAAACAATCAACATTATCTAAAAAAAAACATATGAGTCAAACAATATATCCTCTCAAATCTCTTCTTGAATCATAGCCCAAATTAGAAAGAAGGGTTAGAAAAAAGGTAGAAAAAGATGGAGTGGTTGACTATTTTGACAAAACAAAAAAATCTAAAAATTGCCTAGATACCCTCCATTGAAAATTATATCCTCAAACTCCAAGAAAGGTGGAAAAGAAAGTTTTTATATATATATATATATATATATATATATATATATATATATATATATATATATATAAAAGTAATAAAGAAATATATTCAAAAATAGGTAGTAATTAGTTTCTCCTAAGAATTTTCCCTTCCTCAAAGTCCCACCAACCCTTCTTCTCCCCATTCTTAATCCCTTCTCATCATTCATTCCTAACTTCTTCTTCCATACCCTTCTCCAAACCAGCCTAACAATGGCTGCCTTCACTCTCTCTCTCTCTCTCCTTTGATCAATTTCCCCCTTTCTTTCTTTCTTTCTTTCTTTCTTTCTTTCTTTCCCCTGTTTAATTAATTCAATTTCCCCAACTACAAGACAGGAATGGCCACTTTCTTCATCAACAACAACAATAACAACAACAACAACAATCTCCACTTCTCCATCTCTCTCCTTGGCTCCCTCCTGTCTCTGCTCCTCCTCTCCGCCACCGCGACTTCCGCCGGAATCCGCTTAGGGATTATCCGAAGACCTACCTCCGATGTACCTATTTTCCGCGAAGCTCCAGCGTTTCGCAATGGCGATTCGTGTAATAAAGATGAAAAAATTCATGTAGCTATGACATTGGATTCGAATTACCTTAGAGGAACAATGGCGGCGGTTTTGTCCATTCTTCAGCATTCGACTTGCCCCGAGAATGTTGAATTTCATTTCTTGTGGGCGAGATTTGAATCGGATGTGTTCTCGTGTATCAAATCCACGTTTCCTTACTTGAAATTTAAGGTTTATCGATTCGACGCCGGTAGGGTTCGGGGGAAAATATCGAAATCGATACGTCAAGCTTTGGATCAGCCGTTGAATTATGCAAGGATTTATTTGGCGGAGATTCTGCCGGCGGAGGTTAAGAGAGTTATTTATTTGGATTCCGATTTGGTTGTTGTTGATGATGTTGCAGAGCTTTGGGGAGTGAATTTGGGAGACAAGGTATATATATATTTTGAGAATCACCTTCAGCACTAAATTCCAAATTTATACTTTTTTATCCAAATATATATATATATATATATATATATATATATATATATATATATATATATATAAATATATATTTGACAAATTACACAATTCACCCTCAACTACGGTGGAAGTTGCAATTACACCCTTAAACTTTCAATTTAAAAATTGAGCCTTCAAAATTATATAACTGATAAAATTTGGTCAAATTGAACCTTCAAACTTATATAAATTGTAACATTTTTATAAGTTTGAACATTCGATTTTCATCATTTGTGGGTCCAATTTTTACAATTATTATAAGCTTGAGAGTCTAATTTCAATACTCGTAGAAGTTTGTAGGCTCAATTTTGACAATTGAGAGTTTGAAAGTATAATTGTAACTATCATCATATATTATGGGTGGTTTTTACAATTTGTCATTTTTTTTTTTATTTTTCACTCTCTCTCATCTAATTTTCACTTTTTTTATCTGTATTCTTTTGACTATCATTTGCTTATATCAATCTGGGCTTTAAACTTTCAATTTCATCAATTTTGACATTGACATGACATCAAAAACTGATGTGAAATTGAAAGTTTAAGGTCCAAATTGATAATACAACATGATCAGGGTTAGACAATGACTTTAAAGTGAAAATTAAGTGTCAAAATTGATGAAATTGAAAGTTTACGGACTAAATTGATACAATATAACAAATTTAGTGTCAAAATTGATGAAATTTGAAGTTTATGATCTAAATTGATAGGACCTAACAACAGGTTTAGAGTCAAAATGGATAAAATTGAAAGTTTTGGGTCCAAATTGATATTGTTCAAGTGTATAATTAAAATTGATATTTTGTTTTTTTCTTTTGGTTCAATTGTAAATTTGGTTTTTATATGGTTTGAAAAAAGTTGGAATTTAATTCCTATATTTTTATAATTAGAATTTAATTCCAATGATTTTATAAATTCTTCAAGGTTAATTATGAAAATTTTATCAAATTATAAAACTTATTTATGAGATTTGTCAAATTATAAAAATAAAAATAAAAATTCTATTTTTCTTTCAACCGAAATGATCCAATTTTTAATTTAACCTTTCTTTATTAAACAAACTCATTATTACATTTCTAGGTTTTTTTCCTTTCTTTTTGAACGTTGTAAAAACCTTTGTTTTTTTGGCTAGGATATCTTAATCCACGTTTATTCTATTTATTCTTTTTTCAAATTGGAGTTGGAAATTATTTTGGAGAAAAGTGAGATAAAAATTACAAAAAAAAAAAAAAAAAAAAAAAACGAATTTGTTTTCAAATATGTAATTGGGTTGTCCAAAATATCCTTAAGGAACTTCTTGAAGATGATTTCACTCTTCAGATTGTGAAAACAATAAAACGAATTTGGCCTTTTTTTCGTTACAAAACTATTTATTACTATTATTAAAAAAAAAATTCATTGACTTTTTTTTTCTTTCTTATAATGTTTAAATTTTAAAAGGAAAGTTCATTCGTGATATTCAAATTAACTTTAAAGTTAATAATATAAATATTACGTTAGTTGAACTACTTTATTTAATAATAAGACTCTTTCAAACTCGTTCCAAGATTAAAATGGGTTTAAAGACATTGGTAATTTTATTTATAAGAGTTATGGATGTTTTAATCATTGATTGATAATATGTATTATTATTATATATCAAATACATAGATATTAGCAGCACCGGAGTATTGTCATGCAAACTTCACAAAGTACTTTACGGACCAATTTTGGTCGGATTTGGAGCTAGCAAAGACGTTCGACGGGCGACAACCGTGCTACTTCAACACAGGGGTAATGGTTGTGGACGTCGAGAAATGGCGGAGCGGTGAGTACACGCAAAAGATGGAGGAGTGGATGGCAGTGCAAAAGCAACGACGAATATACCACCTTGGCTCTCTACCGCCGTTCCTCCTCGTCCTCGCTGGTCACATACGAGCCGTCGATCACCGCTGGAACCAGCACGGTCTCGGCGGCGACAACCTTGAAGGCAAATGTAGGAGCCTCCACCCTGGTCCCATCAGCCTCCTGCATTGGAGTGGCAAAGGGAAGCCTTGGCTAAGACTAGATTCTAGGAAGCCCTGCACCGTTGATCATCTTTGGGCCCCCTATGATCTCTACCGTCCATCCACTCATTCATTGGAAGAGTAAAGAGAGAATTAAAGAGAGAGAGAGAAGAGAGAGAAAAAAGGGTTTTTTTTCTTTTCTTAAATGAGTTTTTTGCTACAAAATTTGGGTCAACCTTAACTTGAAGGAGCAAAGAACATGTATTGATATAGTGATCAAAGTCAGATTTGGGGGAAAAGTTGGCAAAGTGGGTTAATTCTTTTATCTTATTTTTATTTTTATTTTTATTTTTTTTATTTTTATTTTTTTGGGGTTTGGTATTCTGAAATTCTTTTTTGAAGAACCAAAAGGTTTTCCTCAAAGGGAATGGGAAAAAAAAAAAAAAAAAGAAAAAAAAAAAAAAAAAGAAAAAAAAAAAAAAAAAGAAAAAAAAAAAAAAAAAGAAAAAAAAAAAAAAAAAGAAAAAAAAAAAAAAAAAGAAAAAAAAAAAAAAAAAGAAAAAAAAAAAAAAAAAGAAAAAAAAAAAAAAAAAGAAAAAAAAAAAAAAAAAGAAAAAAAAAAAAAAAAAGAAAAAAAAAAAAAAAAAGAAAAAAAAAAAAAAAAAGAAAAAAAAAAAAAAAAAGAAAAAAAAAAAAAAAAAGAAAAAAAAAAAAAAAAAGAAAAAAAAAAAAAAAAAGAAAAAAAAAAAAAAAAAGAAAAAAAAAAAAAAAAAGAAAAAGAAAAAGAAAAGAGAAAAAAGAAAAAAGAGAGTGAGAAGGAAAAGAAGGAAGAAGGAAGATGTGAAAGTGAAAGATTTGCATAGTGATGTAATTTGTTGTTGTTATCGTCAATCTGTGAATAGAGAGAGTGATATGACAATTGAAATTCTCTCCTTTTCTATGATTGTTGTTTGAGGGTCACTTTTTAGCTAACTTTTCTCATTATTTTCATTCATTCGCAACTTTTCTCTTTTCAATTATATATAAATATCACTTCAAAGTTTATATCATGTTAAAAGCCCATTTGTTGTGTGTGTGTATATATATATATATATATTTAGTTGCATATAATTTATTTTCACTTCAGCTTTTGGCATTTTCATCATACGCGATTATTCCTTAAAAGAAATGGCATAGATAAAGTATACGTAATGCAAGTAGCATGAGAGAATGGCAGCAAAACATTTATGGAGAATTTTAATTGTTCTCTCACGAACTTAACAAAGAAAATCATGCTAGAATTGAACTACATATACACAATTTAGAAATAAAAATTTTTATAGGCTAAGATCTATGTAGTTGTCTCATGAGATTAGTTGAGATATGCAGCTCTGACACTTACAAATATAAAAAAAAAAATGTTGTAGAATTAAGGCACACATAAGATTTGGAATTAATGATGATAAGATTTTATTTCAGTTATCATCTCTATGATTGTGATAATGCTTCAAGAGGTCTATTGGTATGTTGATGATGATATGAATAAACTGATACTATGTTTGTGTGTAAAGAGGATGAAATTGTGTCAAAGCATTTAAACACACACACACATTTTTATAAAGTTTAACTTTTTAGCTAAATTATATATATATATATATAATCTAATAAAACATGCTAAAAATATACTACAAAATAAAAATATTCAGCAATATAAGATATGACACTGAAAATTTTTATATTGTTTGAACATTTATTTCACTCCACAAGACTTTTTCTTAAATATTTTAAGGTAACAAACTCTCTTATAGGTGAGAACCAATTGGTCCATCATCTTTGTCTTTGTTTTTTAGTTCAAAGTAAATCCTTACAAATCTTAAAATAGGTTCCGATCCAACCTATATTGACCTTTTTAGGGTTTAAAGGTCTCAAACCATTACAAACCTTTCAAATGGATTTTATTAGAAACAACTCCTACACCTTGTTTTACAAGGTCAAGATTAAATTACTCACTCAAATCTCAAGGTGTACCCGCATCTTATTTCCGAATCCCGATGGAAGATAAATTAGAGTGTCTAAAAAAGATACAAGTTATCAAAAAGAACAAATAAACGAAAGTTTTAAGTTCAACTATATTTCAATCAAAAGTTTCAAGATGTTGCAATTTTACCAATTTTGTTTCAATCTGATCCCAAGATTTCAAAGTTTATACTACATTAATATATACTAGTTAATTTAAACTTTAACTTCAATTCCCGTTATTGACATTAATGTTTATTAATTAATTAAAAAAAATATGAATATTTTGTTTTACTTATAATATTGATGTGAAATAGTAAATTTGAATTAATTATAATTCTTATAATGTCATGAATTCGATCTCTCATGTCACTCATAGTAAATTTTGATTAATTATATACATCCATTTTATTTCTTGGGACAATTTTTTTTGTGGGGACGAAATTTCTCTGTCGGTTTCTTAGTGAAGGAAATTTCAAACACTTCCACCCGATTAAAACTTGATTGTTTGATCCTTTAGCTTTTCAAAGGATACAAACATATCTAAGTAAGTCATTCTATAAGACCATAATGAAAGCACGATTTTCCTTTTTCTTTCAAATAAATATGATATCGAGAAATTTATTTTATCAAAATTCTTTTACAATAAAAGTGATGAATAGAACTAACATTAAACAATTTATTAGTAGATTAATAGATCACTTCGAAATGGCTTATACATCACACATTCGGAGCCAAAGGGAACCTTACTAGATCTGAAGGAAGATCTTTCGTCCACAATCAAATGTCTCAAATGTTCTTCTGTGAGATCTTTCACTGCCTTCTGTCTGCCCATTGGGAAGTCTTGTGGAGCAAATGACTCACTCTACTTTTCCAGTCATTGCTATGGTATGAGCAAGGATTGGGGAATATGATACTTTATTAACAAAACCAGAAATATGAAGTAGAACAATGAAGATTTGAATCTTCACACTATAGTTCCACATTCCACTGTTTTCTTGAGAGTTCGACTTTACACTTTATGTCGAAGGACAAAACTTCGATTAACATTGAAGGGTTCAAAGTTCGTCCTTTACCGGCACTTCGAAACAGTGTTCATCCCAATAGTAAGGGAACTTCAATCTTGCAGCAGTGTGGGGCATGAACCAGTCATCATAAATAAACCTGAAAGCAAAAACCAGAAAAGTAAACTTTGACTGAATAATTAGAAGACTAATTTATTTGGCATTTTGTAGTCTTTATTCCTCGGTCTAAACCAATAGTATCTTAGTTGTTCAAGAGTCTTAAGCCCCCACAAGCAGCTTGAAATTGCTGCCTCAAAAGATTGATGTACTTTTAAGTAGCATATTTGTAAGTGGGTGTGTACGTGTGTGCGCATGTGGCAGCAAGTGTATAATTCATTTAGACCCATCTTTGATCAATTAGAAACAAATACAGATGAAATGCAGAATGTAAAATGGAAGAAAAATACGCACACTTTTGCTGGTGGCCTAGAAATGATGACAAGCATCTGTAGATCCTCATGTTCATTCGTATTCCCAACCTGTGTTAATGGTTGAACATTCAAGGGATATCAGAGGCTTGGTTCGAGTTGAAAATTGTACAAGCACTATGCTCTATTTGCTAAACTAAAAATATATTTTGAAAAAAAAAAAAAATCCAAATAAAGTCTAAACGGGCAACTTAGTAAAACCAAGTAATGCTAGCATGATCAGTGGTTTAAACCGATGATACCATGCACATTGGTCCACAGTTCATAGATCAGTGGAGAAAGTCACTGGAGAAAGGTTCCATCTGAGAGCCAGATTTCATAATTCTTTGTTCCACTAAAAGAAAAGGAACGTATAACCATAATCCCATTCCTTTTGGTACCTTTTATATATATATATATATAGGAAACAGGAAACTTCGTTATCCCATAAAGAAAAGCATACAAAGGGAAGGGGAGGTGAACTGTTAGATGACATAATATTACATTTGCCTTAACCCATCAGTTTAAATTTTTTGGTCAATTGGTGATTTAAGTTGGTATCAGGTCCTGAAGGTCTTGTGTTCAAACCCCCAAAATGTTATTTCTTCCCCAATTGATATTGATATCCACTTGTTGGGTCTTCTACATATTTCAAGCCCACAATTGAGGGAGAGTGGTATATGATATAAGATTAAATTTGTCTTCACCGATCATCTTAGGCTTTTGGGTCAATCAGTGAATTAAGAGCTATCAACTCCTAAAGACAAAGTAAGAGGAAGTAATGCGTATGTATATATACATTGGATCAAAGTTATCTCTAGTTTTGTTTTGCTGTATTTTCTAGTTTTTGCCCTCACCCTCACTTTGGTGCATCTTCTCTAAATTTTTCTTAAGAATGCTAAAGCAAAGTCGTAGCAATGTGAATTGAAAAATGAAAAAAACAAGCTGTCTTTTAAAAGAGGAAAAGATATCACGTGACTAGCTAATAGGTCAATTATAATATTTAGTTCATATTACTGCCTCTGCTAAATCTCATTATTTGCTTTCTCAACCATTGTGATCCCACCCTTCTTTGGCATGCACTGCACTCATATGATATACAATACCTTTCTTTTCTTGTTTAATGCTACAAGGAAAAGCACTAAAGGCCATTTTGCTGTCTTACAACTACTTAATAAATGCTAAACCCACATATAACATTCTTAAGCCTCAAAGAAGAAATTTCTCAAGGAAACCTCCAAAAACCACATATCCAGAAGAATGAGATTTTTACAATGTCTCATTTTTCTGGATAGCTATCCCAACCCAACCCTAAACAATGGATATTACACCTTACTTCACCTAACAAAGTAAGTACCCCCTCACCTCACCAACTTTCAAAAAGAAGGCTTCCATAAGCTTTCCAATACTCTTTGCATGGCAACAAAAATTCTAAAGGTAGCAAGATTGATCATTCATGAGTCTGGCTTATACTTGGGTTTATTTTCCTACTTCACCTTATAAGAAATTATTGGGTTTACTGCCCTAAAATTTGTAAGCAAGCAGAAATGATGTAGATCAACTAAGCCACAGTATTTATGAATAGTTCGGAAGCATGGAAGAGATTTAAGTAAACCAACATACCTGGTGAGCATCATTAACAGGTATAAGAAATGTACTGTTTGAATAGATAGGAAATTCTTTTGGTGTTCCAGGGAACTTTTCATGAGAACTAGAAGCAAGATAGAGAGTGCCAGTCCCCTTCAGAACCACAAAAACTTCTTCACAGGAGTGCCTATGAATAGGTGTGCGTGATCCAGGGGAAAATGTTTGGAGCCACACCTCCAGCTGCAAAAGCCAGTAGAGCGGTAATGACTAGTGCAAGCGGATAAAAAAATATCTTCTGCTTCATTACAAAGCTTGACTAGATTCTAGGACCTTGAAAGATGAACACACCGTACCTCCTTCATCCCATGCAATAATGAACCTGCAACAGTAATGTGAGACAAGCCTCCCCTTCCATAGTTATCTTGTGAAAGCTCACTGATATTTCTTACTACGGGCAACCCTGTGAATCAAGGAAAAAATTTACATTCATTTAAAAAGAACAAAAAATGTTCACTACCATACAGAAGTCAGTCAGGTACATAAAGTTCAACTTTCAGGCCACTCCGTCATGTTTCTTACTTTACAAGTACACATCAAAACACTACTGTCCGAATCCAAATGCTTAAAGGCATAGATAAGCTTATATACAACAATTTGGAGATTCAAAACAAAGCATAACATCCATTAGTTTGGTACTAAACTTGCAGCTCTTTGTCTTGAATGCTATCACAACATAACATGTGCAATACTGAAATACCCTGAAACCAAAACCACCATTTCTCTAGTCTTAAAGCACAAGCATAAAGGATCATTAACCCAATGAAGGTATCACGAAAAATATGAAGCCCAATTTTATGTATATCATTATTCAAGACAATATCTTCAGTTTTTTTGTTTATTTGTTTGTTTGATGGTTCTTATCATTAAAAAACAAACAAACAAACAATCAATTTTGTTCCGCTCATAATGATACCTCTTGGTGCTAAGGTAAGGGTAACCTTTCTTAAAACTGATTTTGGGAAATTTTGGATGAGTATAAACATGAAACCTTCTTTAAATGACGACATTTCCACTTATTCAATCTTCCTCTTCAAAATGTCTGTCAAAGTTATCAAAATCCTCGAAAAATTCTATGAGAAACTTGAAGGAAGATATTGACCTGGTTGCTTGCCGCTTAGTTAATTCGAGAAAAGTCTCTAAAGGTCAAAAGGGTTTCAAAAGCTACGCAAATGGAAACCAAAGGATTCAAATAGAAAACATGTGATGTCAAGAGCATTGCATATGATAGAACTCAACTTCTTCAATACACAGTCAAGACTGAAGGTGGAAGAAGGGTTCTTACCGACGATCGAGCAACGGGATGCTTCAGAGATTGTAAAGAGGAAAATCAAGCAGAAAGATAAAGCTAAGGAAATTCCCGACATTGATGTCTAGTCGCTTATGCAATTTCACCATTTTTGGTGTATGGTCTCTTGCTCACTCTATATACCCTTATCGAGAATTCCAGAATTTGTATATATGCATTTTTAACATATAAAATTACAATTTGATTTATCTTTTAATAATAAATTACCAATATTTAAAGTTTTAAGGAAAATATCAATTTCCACTGTTAAATTAAATTTTAGAATTTGTATCAATCAAAATTCAAGTAAATGACTGAAATCTTTTGACATTGGAAATTATAGATTTAAAAATATTTTAGTAGATATTTAAAAATACTTAAACGGTTATGTTTGTTTGGTAGTATCGATTTGGAAATATTTTAAATTTCAAAAATGTCATTGGTATGATTCATTATCTTAGAATTAATTTAATACAATTTGAATTTATATAACATATTTAGGTTTATTAAGTTGAATTTCTTTTTAAGTTAATATAATTTATATTATTTTTATATGTTATTTTTTTTCCTACAAAATACTATACGTCAATTTAAGGTTTTTTTATAAAATAAATATTGATTTAAATTTAAACTTGAATTTGAATGTATTTATAGACAAATAAAAACAGCAACAATAAAATCAAGAAGAGTGATTGATAGTTAACCATATTTATTTTAATTATAAAATGCAAACAAAGTATAGTGATATACATAAAAGAAAAAAAAAAAAAAAAAGAATGGTAAGAAAAAGTAAAAAAGATAGCTATGATAATTCAAATATTTAGTTGACGAAAATATTGGAATTCGCCCTAAACAAACAAACTCTTAATTGTATCTATTTAAATTCTAAACTTGTGTGAGTATATTAATTTATACTTTGAATTTTGTTTAACAAATATTATGTGAAGTTTATAATTTGTAGCAATCCAACTATTCAATTTTTATTGGTAAATTAATTTAAATCCTTCGTTACAATTGTGTTTGAAAATCGTTTGTGTATCAATTCTCACATGTGCATATACTTCTTCGAATGATAGTTCTAGAATATGGACCTATTTAAGTTTATGTATAGACAATTTCCAATTGAAATTATAAGTCTCACACAATGTTTTTTTCAAATAAAAAATAATGGATGGTGTAAACTAATACACTTAGAAAAGTCCAAAGTTTAACTAAATAAAATTTTCGATTTAGGATTTTAGTTAATACATCTCCAAAATTTAAGAGCATCAACCTGAATGACTCGGTTTTTTCGTTTTTTTTTTAAAAAAAAAACCTAAAGAAGTAAAAATACGTTAAACTCAAGAAACCCAACTCAACCTATATGATTGGAGTATAATTTAAAATTGTTTTTTTTTTTTTTTTTTTACACGATTGGGTTAATTCAGTTCTTGGATCAACTGAACGTATTATATAGCAGCTTGAATTTGTCCACAACATACAACTAATAATTTCTCTGCCCCAATCCTAGAGAATATAAATACTCCTCTAAAATCAATCCTAGAGTTCGATGGAGCTATATCACAAATGCAAAATGTAGGAAGATATTTGAAATTTGAGACTATCAACAATATATTACTACCTTCCATAAGATCTCAAATAACTATCATTATCTTCTATACATCAGAATTTTTTACAAATTTCGACTAGGATCCGGAAGTCTCGGATCGATTATTCGAGGTCCAAGTCTGTTCTCTGGAACCATCCCAACTGCAGATGAAAGCAATTTTAGGGAAGAAAGAAAAAGAAAACTACAAAGTAGTCATTTCTCATTTCATGTTTTTTGTTTTTCAGTTTTTGAGAAACATAGTCGTTTGGTAACTATTTTACGTCTAATTTGTCATTTGTAAGAAGCGTTTCCAAAATATCACCAAAAATCAAGTTTCTTGTATATTGTTCTTGTTTCCGATTTGTTTTCCCAAACCATAAATAAAAACATTGTTTTATCATTTGTGACGTATAAAATGTCTTAATAAATAGAAAATTATTATAAATGAAAAAAAATATCAAACTATTTACGATTATAGAAAAATTTTACTATCAATTAGCGATAGACTATTGTAGACTTCTATCGCTTAAGTGATATAAGTCTATTGCGCTTTATCCCTAATAGACTGTGAAATTTTTCTATATTTGTAAATAATTGGACTCATTTTGCTATATTTGAAAACTTTCCTAATAAATAACTAAAAATAATTCAAACATAAGATTTTTGGATGGTTAAGTTTAAAAAGTAACATTCACCTATAAACATCCAGAGTTTTTAATTTAACATGCCTGATAATAAGAAACAAGAAATGGCTATCAAATATGTTTCTTGAAAAAGAGAAAAAAAACAAAGAAACGATTACCAAATGCCGTTCTCTTCTTATTTCTTTTTCTTTACTGAAAAACAGGAAACGAGAAATTGAAACATGACCAAAGGAGTTGTATATTTCCATTAGGTTAATCATATGTGAAGAGACAATCATACCTTCCAAGCATACATTCCAAAAAAGGCTATGGTATCAGCTGACCAGACGACTGCAAAAGACTTCAAGAAACATGGAATTATAACATTGAGTAATGGGATGAGGAGAAACAGGTAGTTGAGAGCTTCTTTCTCATTTTTCGAGCAGTCACGTGCTCGAAGCGAAGGTATTGCTGCCATTTGAATTTTTCATGTCATCAGTCAAAACTACTTTGAAATTTTCTTTGTCACGCAAGGAAATACAAGATGTGAATATGTCTTCAAAATTTATAGTAAAAATGCTAATAAATAATAAAAAAGTTTTTGAGAAAATCAACAATAAACTAGCAGAAGGGACCAAATTTAAGATTCATTAAAAGTACAAGGACTAAAATTAAACAAACTTCAGTATAAGAATCACAATGGTAGTTTAACCTAATAAGAAAAAGAGTTTTGCTAATGGTGGATGAAACTTCATTCTAGCGACCAAAAAGGGGGGAAAATTTTTTTAAAAAAAAAAAAAAAAGTAGGAGAAAAACTTACTGAACATCCATATTGACCACATTCCCATTAATCTCCATATATCAGGTTCATTTGAGGGGAATAAAAGATTGAAAGATAGTACACCGCCTAAAATCATTGAGGCATAGCCTTGAACCTCAAAGACAGTATATAAAGTAGTTCCAGGTACAGCAGGATTTTTTGAAGCAGTAGAGGCCCTTGGTGCAAATGTTGCAGCAGTCTTTTGAACAACCTGTTATGAAGTCATTGAAAGTGTGACGTGCTTACTTCTCAACTATACTTAAACTTTCTCTCCAAACTAAAATAAACTTCCTCCTGTTTTTACTTAGAAACATAAGTTTTAAAAATAGAACTATAAGCGCATATAAAAAAGGAGATTCGCTCTCAATATAAAAATCGTACTTCAACTAATGCTTGAACTTGCAATATTTAGTTCCTATAAAACAAGTTGCATTTTAATATCCTAGATAAAGGCTACCATGAGGTTGAACCTTTCCCCTAAAGTCTCTTTGCTTTTTTCACATTTTTAATGCCACTAGGCTGATTCTCATAACCAAAATCACATCACATCATATTTGTTGCTTCAATCTGGAAGCTAAATGACTTTGTAACACCAGAATCTATTAGTTCCCTTCTTCCATTCTCTACCAATTTAATTTCTTCGCTCCTACCTGTCTTCCTGTAGCTATAGTCTTTGATTCGAAATCTGGAGGGGGGGGGGGAGATGGGGGGATTAATCCACTTCAAGGGATGGACAGTAAAATTATCAAACAACCTAGGAGTTCAGGTCGAGATGTTTAAGAAATGGAACGAAAAGAAATTTAAGGATTCCAAGTTCCAGATAGGCAAAGATTAGAACGTTGGAGAACTTTCTTGAGTACACCAAATAACAAAAGATGCCCGAATGACAGGTAAAAATACAACCGACAAAGATAAGAAGCAAATGAGATGAACGAAAGTTGTACAACCAAATTGGAGAAAGAAAAACAAAAAATACAGAGGCACTAAAACAAAGCTAAAGGAAGCACCTGATGAAACACAACAGACAATAGAAATCCCAAAAATCAGGTCCCAAACAACCAGATTCAAAAAATAAACAAGGTGGAAGTCAATAGCAGACTCAAGTTGAAGACTGCCCTTCTCCAATCAAATCTTTAGCTTTCTTTGTCATATGATATAGAGCTTTCAAGGTTTTGAAGCTCTCTCCGCCCCTTTTTTTTTTTGTTCATAGACGGTCGGATTGTTTAATATCGGGTTGGAAAATAGTTTTCAAAGTAGTAGAAGGAGGCACATAGCTATTGTTGATAATTGAGGAAGATCCCGGGTTGTGATTGGTTAGGTAATCCAATGATGATGAGGGGTCTTCTGATGGTCATGAAGAAGAGATTGTAGATAGTAGTAGGAATGCTCTGGAATTGGATGAAATAGTCCCCTTTGAAGAAGAGGAGGTAGACTAGGACAGAATGTGACTATGTTAAAGTAGAAGATGTTTACACAGTGATTGTTGTCAAGGTATCCTTACCTATTCACTTAAGCTTTTGAGTCTAGTGGTGATTGTAAACCTATTGTCAAAGTAGGAAATCACGAATTGGCCTCCAGAGTGTCATTTCCTCCCTGTTTTATATGTTTATCTACTTATTTAGTCTATTGCTAATTTCTAAGCCCACAAGTAGAGGGAAGCTTTAAGAATATATATAAAAGATTAATTATAACCAACTTAATAGCTCGAGCCTTTGAGTGTAGTGGTGACTTATCATGGAGTCAAAGTAGAAAGATCTTGAATTCGTATACATGGTTGTCATTTCCTTCCCATTTTACGTATAGTAATCCACTTGTTGGATCTCAAGTCAATTTCCAAATGCATAAGTGAAAGGAGAGATTAAATATATCTTAAACCATGCTGAAGCTTTTGTTTTCGACCATTCTTGTTGGATTCACCATTCTTGGAGTCGAATCATTTTTGTATCTTGACCGAATACCCGTCGAAGTTCATGAGCTCTTATACTATATTAGATAACACAGATTACACTTACAACTCACAACTAATTTGGAACGGGAGAAGTAACTCATCTATCTTATAAAAATTATGAGATCTCTTTATCTTTCTAATATGGTATCTTTAACCGTAATAGACAACTCCCAATGCCTAAAAAAATCCCAATAATCTACCAGATGGAACTGAAAAAAAAATTCTAAAACCCCATTAGACAGCCCATTAGACAGTTCTGGAAGTAAATATTGGAAGTTAAAATCACTGAAATGACTACAAAAGAATATGTAAACTAATCAAGTAAAATAACAAATACCCATTAAATTATAGCGATCAAGATCCGAAAAAACAATAAAAGATCATAAGATACACCGAATTCAGCATAGAAAACAAACCTTCTTGAGGTCTTTTTCCAGTGCAGGAGCAGAGGATGCCTTGGTTTGCTGCTGGGGTTCGGCTGCTATCCCATTTTCTTCTTCTTTCGGTTCCTCAACTGCCTGGGTTTGTAGGTCGTTGGAATTGGCGCGTAATCTGTGGTTGATTTTTATGGCGGAAAGCTTTAGGGAAATGGCGGTTCTGTGGGAAAAGAAGCTTGGGATATCGAAGAAATTGCAAGGAGAAGTGGGAATTAGAGTGTTCATTGCTTTGTTTTGGATAAGAAATGCAGGCCAGAAGGGAACCTGGCTGCACGACCAATGGCACGCCACCACCAGCCGTATTATTTATTTAGAGAAAAAGAATAAATGTTCTATGAATAAACGATACCACCTAAAATTATAAAATAGAGTTTGAGCCAAACAAATTTACAGTATTCACAAGATCCAACAAATTCTAGTTTGACTTCAACAAATTCAAATTCTAGTTCGTATAATAAACTGAACTTCAACAAATTTCTATAATGAAAAAAACATTTATAGGAGAAAATAGTTTAAAAAAAGTAAAAATCCAATTTTAATTAGAGACATATTTATAGACTAATATGTAATTCTCGTAATAGTCGTGCTTCTTCGACTTTGTTAGGATTTAAAAAAGACAACCGTTTTTCAAATCACGAACTCACAAAATCGAAAGGATGTAACTCTAAATGAAGAGCCACATACCATTTATTTAGATAAAAACAAATATCGATTTTTACTGTAAACTTCAATTATATAGCCCACGAACTTTATAAGTTGGAGTTAAATAACTCAAAACTCCCAAAACGTACATTCATTAATGAACAATGTATTCCCCTATTTATATCTTTTGCACATTTACTGAAGAATCTCATCCTCACTCCTCTACACCCTAAACACATAAAACCTAACCCCAACATATTAACTTCAAGCTTCACAACTCAACTCAATGTTCCAAATACCTTTTAAATATAATAAAAACTTACTATGTAAGTTCGATGTTGGCACCAAATATTATAAACAATCTCAATCAGGTATTGAATGTCGTTATGGAACGACTAATTATGCCAATATCAAGTAAATGACAATTTTTTGTTAACTAGTAATGTATATACATTGACATTATTGGTTAACGATGCATAAGCAAGTAGTTAAGTATGCATTTGTCTATTTGTTATGGAGCGTACAATTTCTTTTCATCTTTTAAAGTTAAATCTATTTTAGTCACTTGAATTTCAAATTTATTATACTATAATCAATTGACCTAAACAAATTATAGTTTTTTATACATTCAGTTTTTATTTTTTTTTAGTTATTTTATTCTCAAAATTTCTATTGCATGTGTGTACATATCAGAGTTCGACGACACAAAAGTTGGAGATTTAGTCACCTAAATTTTTTATCAAGAACATAAATTTAAATTAGTTCATGTCTTGCGTGTGTTTAATGTTAATTTTCCTTTATCTGTATTTCTGGTACATGTTTGGAAGTGATTTTATTATTATTAAAATTACTTGTCATTTTTAAAATTACTTAAAAACACACTTTTAATTACTCAAAAATGATTTAGATTTCAATTCAACACTTAATTTCATATCATAAAAATTAATTTTAAATTATTAAAAGCATGTTTTTCAATGATTATGAATATGACAATAGTGATATTAGTTATTTTAAAATCATAAAAATGATTTTAGTCAACCATTATAAACTAGAGCCAAATTATTAATTTGATCTAAAAAAGAAAAAAGTAAAAAGCAACCTCCTTGCACGTGTCGTAGGAGAAAAATCACGTGGTGCCGTGCCGGTGGCCAATCGCTGAACTGTAGCCGGCAACCTGCAAATTAGATTTTTCTTTAAAAAACTTTTTCCTTTTTCTTTTAATTAAAATTGAGATCACTACTCCAATACGATTCGAGATAAGTCTGGAAACCCAACTAGAATGACTGATTTTTAGTTATATACTAAAATACTTTTTTACTCTTTTTATAATAGTCTTCTTACTCTTAAAATTAGTTTTTTACTCTTTTTATAATAGTCTTCTTACTCTTAAAATTGCAATTCGTTTAGTAACTATTTTATTTTTTTAAAATTAAACATATTTTTTCTATATTTTTTACGATGATTTGTATCTTTTTGTTGAACTTTTAGCCAAATTTAAAAAACAAAAACAAATTTTTAAAAGCTGTTTTTTTACTTTTCAAAATTTAGCTTGATTTTTTAAATCATTGGTAAAAACTAGACAACAAATGAATAAATTTGGAGATAAAAATAGTCTCTATAAGGCTTAATTTTAAAAAACAAGAAACAAAAAATGAAATTGTTACAAAACGGGACCTTAGTAATTGAATAATTGTTTTTTTTTCTTTTTTTTTTTTATGAATGCAATATTAAACTTTCATATATAACAATTTGATCATACTTTCTGATTTATAACAATTTATGTTGTGTTTGGTTTAATTTTTCAGGTGTTTAACTTTGAAAACAATCTCTTTTGAAAAAAATTGAAGTGTTTATCAAACACCTAAAATAGCTTTTAAAATAGTGTATTTTAAATAGTTTTTATCAAAAGAGTTCACACAAAAATGACTATGTTGAAAAATATATTTTTTTTCTAGTCAATCCAAAGAGACCCTTAATTACTACCAAGATAAATTTCATCAATATAGTTTCTAAACAAATTTAATGCCTACTCAATTTATCAATTTATTTTATTTTTAATACAATAGATGTGGAGAGATTCAAATCACATATGTATCAATTGCTAACACATACTCAACACTCTTTTTTTTTTTTTTTTTAACAACATATGGAGAATCGAATAGTTGATTTTAAGATTAATAATACAAGTCCTAATGTTAGTTGAACTACGTTTACTCTGAACAATTTATCAAATCAATGACATTTTCAAAATCAATATTTGTGAGACATTTTGAACAATTTATCAAAATCAATATGTGTGAGAAATTTTGTCAAGTTTTAATGAAGATAGGAACTAAAATATAAATTGTAAATTATAAAAATCAAATTAATGTTTATTAAAGTTAGGACCATTATTTTAAATGATAAAATTAATGTAAATATTTTTAAATATAATAAATGTGACTGTCCATACGTAATAAACACTAATACAATAATATTTTACTATATTTATAAATAAATTTATTCATTTTATTATATTTAAAAATATCAATTAAATAATTATTTTTAGAAGTTCCTGGGGTGTTTTTAAACCTAAAATTATTATTTGGGCTTTGGCCTAAATATAGCTCCCGCAGATCATCTTTCAACGAATCAGAATTCAGTTACCCATTTATCTACATACATTTTTCGGAGCTTCGTTTCTAAAGTCTGGTTGATGCTCTATTGGCTTGCAAGATTATAAAACTATACAGTTCCACCGTCGATTTTGGAGCCCCCAATTAATCAAATTCTGATTTCTTCTCTTGCAAGCCTAAAATCAGCTCACTTTTTGACTTTCCATATTGTAGAGAGCTTATTTATATATATTCACACCCATCTAGCGCTTCCTGGAAATGGGTTTTCACGATTTTGATTTAAATCGAAAACCCATTGCCGGAGTAGCGCTAACGATGGAATCCAAGTGATCGCTCTCTGCAATTCGTCTCTCATGGGGAGTTTTCTTGGTGGGTTTTTGTTGCCGCTTCTGCTTCTAACTGGTAAGAGTTGGTCTGTTTCATGTTGTAACTTGTTGTGAGCTTCTTTTTTTACGAGATATTTTCACCCTTCGCTTCTAAAAATTGGTTGAGGGCTTGCTGGTTTAATATTTCGATTGAAGGAGCTCATGTGTTTGTGATTATTTGGTGCCGAGTATGTGGTACTTTGTATTTTTTACTCATTTTGATCTCTGTCGGGACATTTTCTAGGATCTAAACCGATATACTGTAAAACAAGGTGTGTGTTGTGTGTAACTTGTTAAGTGCTTTGAATGTTGGGAGATAACCTGTGTTCAAAACCTGCAATGTCATTTGTTCCTCATTAGTTTTGATTTTCACTCGTTGGATTTTGTACAAATTTCCCAAGTCCGGAGTGTTGAAATAGTTAAATTTAACACAGCCCATTAGCTTTTAAGCTTCTGCGTTGAGCAGTGATTTTACAAATGGCTTGACATGTTTGGGGATATGGTTAAAGCTGGAGGTTGAAAATTTAACAAGTTAGAATTCTTGTTTTGTCTCCACAAGCTGGCAGCCTTTGGTGGGCGAAGTGAACTTATTCAAAGGGAGGTTTTGTTCTAGAGACCTTGGCTATGTCTGGCATTCCGGATTGGACAATCCACTTCTGATCAAAGTGGACATTTGATCAAAGTTTGGCTTTTGATATCGATAACTTCAAGAATAAGAATAACCCAATAACTTATATGAAAATTGTAATTACTTCTGATCAAAGGGGACATTTGATCAACGAGGACTAGTGTTCAAACTCTTTTATAAGGGAGGAGGTCATAAAGTCCTCTTCCACATGCCTAATAGGTCTATTTTGCTGGTTTTTTCTGAGAAATCTGAAACAATTGATGATGAAGCTATAGCATCAAATTTCTCCTCTGTTCTTGCCCACCAAGACAAGTCGTCGCCGTGGTCCTGAGATGACGATAACTCTTCTTTGCGGTCGGTTCAAGTGAATGCAAGCAGCCATGTTGAAGACGAAGAAGATGAAGACGTGGAGGAAGAAGAGCTAATCGAAGACAAGGAAGAGGAAGAAGGAGATGACGAGAACGATCACGGGTTGGTAGATGAGCTATGCAAGGGACTTAGTAAAATAATTGTGAATGAGAAAGGG
Organism: Citrullus colocynthis; assembly: GCA_031780015.1. NCBI lineage: Eukaryota > Viridiplantae > Streptophyta > Magnoliopsida > Cucurbitales > Cucurbitaceae > Citrullus > Citrullus colocynthis. Next base: position 2,123,476 of record QLSR01000005.1, on the reverse strand, counting down.
GCAATCAGAGGAATTTGTAGGGAAGCACACGAGGTTCGTGTATAATAGCGTAGATGAAATGATCGAGGAAGTTAGTGATGAGAGCCATGGCGGGGTTTTGCTGAGCGTCCTTTGTCTGAAGGGATGCCGATATCCAAAGGAAACATTTATCTTTTTTTGACAACAACAAATTGGGTTTTTGTGGGGAGTTTTCGTGACTGTTTTTGTAATGTTGTTTTGTTTGCATTTTTCTGTGTTGGGTAGAATTTTATTAAGTTCTGAAAGTTGAATGAATATTTTACTCACATAATATGCCAAGAAAAAAGATGTAGGAATCTGAACATAAACAAAACTAAGTCATGTGTGTGCTACCATCCTGACATTGTTACCTTTTAGTTGACCTTTGTCATAAGCCATCTTGTTTTGACACTGTGTTTCTTTTGTCTTAGGTTGTTCATTCTTTTGCTTTATCTAGAATTTTTGGAATTGGCTTGAGGTGGTCAGGTCTCTTCTGCAGTTTTGCTATTAGTATGATACGTTTTCAAAACCTATATATTTGGACAAGAAGCAAACATTGTATCATAGAAACCAAGTTCATTTGGAAGAGGGGGTTAGATATGCCCTAATCCTAACTAACAAAGAACTTCAGAAAGCTTCCCAGTTAACGACTAGAATCCAACCAATAGAGATTAAACTAGAACTACAAAATAATTAGCACATAAAACTCTCTAAAGTCTACTGCACATCTTGGACAAACATACCACTTATTCCTGACCACTGTAGGCATTCAACTAAAGAATTGAAATCTTCAGCTTTAGACATAAGCCACAACAAACTTCAAGTAGATAATCGACAAATCTCTTAAGCACACACCAATATATTGTGAAAGTTTTTTTCTTTTTTTTTTTTTTTTGTGTGTGTTTGTAAAGGAAACAGAACTTTTTATTGATATGGTGAAAAGTGACTCATGCTCAAAGATACATATACCCTTAAGAAGGGAGAATAAGATAAACCAAAAATAGATACATGATACTAAGTTTTTGGATGAATGACCAGTAAACTTCCATGGAATTTGTGCAACCACAGCTCTAATTAGTGAAAAAGCACAGGAGATGGATGAATAAAGGGCTTCAGGCTATTTGTTTTGTAATTCTTCTTCTTCTTCTTCTTTTTTTTAATATTATTAATTTATTTTTAAAATAGAGAGAATTATGGAACTATGAAAAGAGGAAATATGTAGAAATTAAAAAGTGATAACAAATGTCATATATGGACATTAAAGAGTTATTGCACGACGTGCATTCACACAACCATTATACCATTATAGGTCCCAGAAACACGAGACCAATTCCATTTTTGAGCTCTTTCTTTGAAAAAGAGAAAAGTACAATGTTTGTGTTTGAACTTAAAATTCTTGACATGTTCAGGTTAGCTTTACTTTATTATTTAGCTTCCTTACTTCTCAACTAATATCACATAGAGATACGGATGAATCTTGTCTGTTTGACCTTTGGAACTATTAACTCACTCTTTTTATTTTCTCATTTTCTTGCAGCGGCTTTAATCAATTGGAGTCTGGTCTCTCTTACAGATTTATTGGTGTTTCTTTTCATTCAATTTAATGCACATAAAATAGGTAATGCACTGTCAATATTACAGTTGATAATATTGATTGTCAGCTTAAGTTATTGTTCGTTTATGCCTAGTTAATTCTAATAAATTTAATTGATGAATGGTATGTACATGAGGTACAACTGTAAGAGAGCTAATGGGTTTATAGATAGGATCCCCAGTATGCAAAAACCAAGGAGATAGGATATTTGCAAAAAGATTTAGATCACTGGAGGAGGCAGCAAAAATATTTAAGGGCAGGTCTGGTATAGCTTTTGACAGTAGTAATTTTATCTGTTAAGTGAATTACTACTTTTTTAATAAGCACTTTGAGGGGAAAAAACTAATTATGCAATTCATCCAAGGACATTTTACAGTGATTTTGAGTCCTTTACTATCCAAGGGTCAAAGACTATTTCAGGTGGTCGTTAGCTTTCAAGTTTGCTTGTCAAAATTGATCAACCACCAATAGATGAAAGAAGTAGGGAAGTTTTTGGGCATTTAGATTTGACTTTTTTTTTTTAGTTTTAAGGGAAAGACTTTGCCTCAAGTATTTTGGGAGGGTTGTTCAAGATCTAAGTTCCATTTGATTCAAGATCCTTGAAAGGTTATTTCTCTTTTGGAAAGTTTTGTGGTTCTTATTTGGATGGGTTCGAAGCACCATTATATTTTTGGATTATCTTTGATGGGTTGGTTTTACTCTTCTAATGGGATTTCTCTCTCTCTCTCTCTCTCTCCCCCTCTACTAACTACACTCGTGACTCCTCATTTTCTCAATGAAAAGTAAATAAAAAAAAAAAGGACAAAAAGCCCTTCACCATTTCAAAGTCATACCAAACTGAAGTCTCAAGGGTCCTATCCTAGACTTCATTTCATTGCAGTGTTAACTTCTTGAAAGTTCTTCTATTACGTTCCAATCACAATCCTCAATAGATAGCTAAAATGTCACCACACGTCAACACAACCCAAAGAATACTTTTCCTTCTTATGGCCTTACATGATGATCCCTACCTTTTGGAATAAAGTGAGTCTTGTGGCAGGCTTGTCGTTTTATTATTTTGTGTGGAATGTTGGCTTGAGAGGAATGATAGGATTTTAGATGGGTTGAGAGGTCTTTGAACTTTGGAGGGGTGGGAGTGAGGTTTATTGCTGTCGTTATGAGCAGTCGTTGATGAGATCTTTTGTAATTATTTGCTTAGTATCATTCTTTTAGATTCTTTCATTTTTCTTGATGAAACTCTGTTTCTTACAAAAGAAAGGTATTTTTTATATATTTATTTATTACTTCGTACTTTACATGACACTTCTTTCTTGTAGGGTTTATTTTTGGTCGGCGGTTTTTGGTATTATGGCCAATTATCATATTCTCTTCGCTTGTTATTCTTGCTCAAGTTACCTTTCTCGTTATATGGGCTCTTGAGGGATATAAGTGGAGCATAGCCAATGCATGGTGGGCTAAGCTGATTGGATTCATGACGTAAGATCTGAAAGAAAGCATTTTCCTTTTTTTCTTTTCATTCACGTCTGCTTCTACCTTCTGAAAATTTATTCCTGTGGATCATTTGCAGAATTCAGTCATGGAAATCGCCTTCTGTTATTTATTTCTTGGTCGTACAACTGTTAGCAATTTTTGTTGCCACTGCTGATATTTTCTGGTACAGAATTGGTCTTGTTCCAAGGGGAGATTCATGCTGGGTTCATTTCTTTTCTTTTGTCGATCATCTAGGTTTGTGGATAGTACCATTTGATTATTTGAATATTAGTTTTTTCCCCCTTTTGTAAGATTATCACTCCAATTCAATATGCATGCATACATTATAGAATTTGATGCACTTTCACCAACGTATAGAATGTAAGGGGGAAAAAGAGCAGAAATTGACCTATTGCTTAGGAATTTTTTTTTTTTTTTTTGAAAAGGAAACAAATTTTTCATTGATATAATGAAAAGATATTATTGCTCAAAATACATGGAGACATAAAAGCAGAGAAAACATGAAAGTGAGACCAATAGATGCACCTAGGCATCTTCACTAGGAAAATACACCCATAACACCCTCAACATATCCTTTTACATGAATTCCAAAAGTCTCGAGTACATGATTACACAGCAAAATAAATAAATAAAGAAAGAAAGAATACATTCTAATTGAGAAGTCGTTAACCAATGTAAGTTGAAGTGGGAGAATGATTTCCAGTAACACATCCTGGAGGATGAACAAGTGAGCAAAAATACTGCCAATCTTTACCAATAACTGAACACATTTGACATATGAATGGGATAAAGAGCTTCACCAATTGACTTCCAAAGAGCTAATATATCTTCCGATCAATAGAAGAAGAGGTAATCAAATGCTTGGAGAAGGATTTCACCAAAAACTCTCTGATACATCCAAAGACCAAAGCCTTGAATCTGTAACTTGATTAATCCTTAAGCCTTCTGTTTTGCACAGTGGAAGATGAACCAAAATTGCTCCAAATCTTTGTTATGCTTTGATGGCTAAACAAACAACCAAGACTAGGGGTGGAAAGCCTTTTTTTTTCAGCTTTTAAAACAAAGAATTCCAGATCTTAGGAAATTTCTGGAAGTAAACCATGTAAGTCGAAAGTTGGAGTATGTCAGGGTTAAACCACTTTAGGAGGGGGAGAGCATATTTGTTTGTACATTTATATGCTTCAAATAATGAATTTGATGTATTTCATACGCGATACATAATATTTCTCACTCTCTCTCTCTCTCTATATGTACACATATATACACATTAATATATATATATATAAAAGCACTTTAGCTCAAATGTCCAATAAGGGGAATTATGAATCTTATGAAATAACTTAGTTGATTGAATCAACTTTAATTCAGATAACTTAAGCCTTTCGTTAGTGTTTTATCCTTTTTGTTGGAGGAAAGGAGGATCGAAGTGTACAAAGCAGTGGTTATTTAGTTTCTAGGATGATATATCAAGCATGTAGGACTAATTATCAATCAACCTATTCTGCACATGGAGCACTTTGCACTCCATACACATTTATCAAGCCCTCACTTGCAATTGAATTGTGTCTTAAGATTTCTTCAAAAAATGAAATGCAAAGATTTAATTTCTGTTGGAAATGGCAGGTTCTCATCTAAGGGTTGCTTCATGTTTGCTACTTCCTGCAATTCAGATTATTGTGGGAATTAGCCATCCTTCCTGGGTTTCTCTTCCATTTTTCATTGGCAGCTGTGTAGGTCTGGTGGAATGGTCTTTGACAAGCAACTTTTTAGGTCTTTTCAGGTTGTTCCTCTGAGATTCTAGATTGTTTCTTAGCCATGAACTTTGGTGCATGAACACTCTGTTGTAGTTCGAAGTTGTTTTTATCAGTTGCATCCTTTTTTCTGTTCTGACTTTGCATGTTATTTGAAGGTGGTGGAGGCCTCTTCAACTATATGCAGGTTTCAGTATTTTTCTTGTTTATATGTATCAGCTTCCGGTTGAGTACCCCAGTATGTTGAAATGGGTAGCTGAATTCATTGGTCTGTTTAAACTATCATCAACCTCTGAATGGCCTGAGATCTGTTCCTACGTTTCTCTTATACTTTTCTATATCATGGTATGTATCTACGTGTGCTTTGTCCATTGATGGCAAGATGTGAAGCAGAAAGTATCTGTTTCAGTATTTACAGTATCTGGCCCAATAGGTGTTGGAGTTTTACTCCTTTATTTCATTTATCAATGAAATTGTTTATTCTTCTTCAAAAAAAAAAAAAAAAAAAAAAAAAAAAAAAA
>QLSR01000005.1:2094205-2117821 GCA_031780015.1 Citrullus colocynthis | reverse complement strand
AAAAAAAAAAAAAAAAAAAAAGAAAAAAAAAATAAAAAAATTGCATTTCAGACTCGCTATGATTCCCCCTAGAGACTCTGTTGAATTGAGAATAATTTGTTTGCTTTATGGTTGTATATTGCTGTCCCTGATCTTCTGTTTGATTGATTAATTGTATTGTAATACCTCTTATGCAGCTTTCTTGCGTTAAGTGCGATCTTGAGGAAATGGATTTCATAATGTCAATGAGGGAAAGCAACTTAGTGGAGCAACTTCTTCCCTCCAAGCATTCATTCTTCATTCGTGAATTGAGGTCGCGAACTTAAGTTGATATTATCTGGTTTACAACTTTACATAATATTACTTTTTACCTTCTTATCAAGATTTTTTCCCCCTTTCCCCCTCGTTCATATCTGCTTACTATGGTTTCAAAAATATCTTTTAGTGAATATTTTGAGAAAATATTGAAATACCAAAGCTTATCTTTACAAGGTGTATTTGTATTATGATTGTAGTTCTTTTCTCATGTATACCTGCTGTTGATGTTGCAGGTCTGGTGTGAAGCATACTAATGTTTTGTTGAGGAGAGAAGTTTTCCGGACATTTACAATTAACTTTTTCACGTATGGTTTCCCGGTATATATTTCTGATCAAAATATTTTCTGTGGACCAGCATATACTCATGTTTGTTTCTTCTCTATGGGTGTATTAACTTTGTGGATCGTGGAGAGTCATGGTGTATTAACCTTATAGTTATGATATCTATGAATGGAATAATGATTTGGTTTCATAGTTTGTGCTAGCCATTTTGTTATGATGTTTCCAGTTTTCAATTGGTTTCTTGCTAAGCGACTTGCCTGAGTTTGGGAGGTTGGGGATTAGTAGCATGAGTTGATTTTATATTTTTCTGAAACAAGAAACAACCTCCCATTGATGTCATGAAAAGGAACGAAAGTTTAAAAGGTACAAACTCCTAAAAGGAGAGAAGAAGAAAATATACAAACAACAAATACAACTAAATCGAGATAAAACTTTCAAACAACTTTGTCTGACATGTCTCCTTCAAATATTGAAAAACAATGGGCCAATCGCTACTACAAAACAACCAAAGAAACCCAAGAAACAACCACCAACCAACAAAAGTCCAGCAAAGGGCAAACTGAAAACTCTTCAACGATGCACAAACTAAAAATCAGATGAAAGAAGCTTTTGATGAACCAGCACTAAAATTCTTGAAAAGAAACTTCCTCCTAACGCTCTAAAACCTTTCAACACGAGAAGGAATCAGAGCTCAACAAGTGATATTAAACTGCACCACTTAGATCTTCCAAAGAAAGCAAACAAGAACCCAACCACCCTCTATAAAGCAACCCCTTTGAAAATACTCTCAATATCTCTAATGTTTGAAGCAAAAATCCCACCTTTAATTGGCAATCAAACCGCCAGGACTGCTTAGATCTTTACAATAGGGGATAAATGGTAAATTTCTTCGAACTTCACTGTCAAATCTTTGATGGTTGATTTAGTGGGTGATTTGGATTATGTTCCGTCGGACTTTTATTGTGTGATTTGGAAAGATAGATGTCCTTAAAAGGTTAAAATCTTTCTTTAGGAGCTTAGCTGGGGTGCCATTAACACTGCTGATCGTCTGCAGCGCCGTTTGCCTTATATGTCTCTTTCTCCATTTTGGTGTCATATGTGTCATAGGGATGCTGAAACGCTAGTTCATTTGTTCATGCACTATTCTTTTGTTGCTAATTTTTGGGGTATTGTCTTGCTTGCTTTTGGATGGTCCTATACTTACCCTAATAACATCTCTGATGCTTTAGCATCTTTGTTGGTGGGTCACCCTTTTGGTGGTACTAAGAAGATAATTTAGTTGGCCATTACTCGTGCTTTCTTGTGGAGCTTATGGGGTAAAAGGAACAGACGACTTTTTAACAATTCATTTTCCTCTTTTTCTTGTTTTGTGGAACTTGTTTTATCTAGTACTTCTTCTTGGTGTAAAACAAAACACCCTTTTCCTCATTTCAATTTATCTTTTTTAGTCAATAATTGGCTTTCCCTCCTGTAACTCTTGTAATATTTGGGGTTCTCCACTATTTTTTCTTTATGAATGTTTCCTTTACTAAAAAAAAACAAAAATTGTGCCACAACTCTATATTCTAACTCAACACTCCGATGTGAAACAACATTTTTCTTCTTTTGATACTACATTTCCTCCTACGAAAACACAATATTCAAAGATTGATCTTCTATCTTCTCTAGATGAAAATATTTAACTTTTGTATGACAATGATTTTTATATAATTCCACAACTAGGTGGAGGTTTTAAGTAGAGCATGTAATTTGTTCCACTGTAGCCTAATGATCGACTGTTGACGAAGTCATATACTGATTTACAATACTTGCTAAGTAAGTGATGTTTGGTCGTGACACTGTTAAATAATTCAACTTTTCAATCAATCTTATGTATATTTTCTTTTCTTTTTTTCTTTGAATAGTAAATTGAACGTTTCATTGAAATGATGAAAAAAGACTAATACTCAAGATACAAAGATATAAAAATAAGACGACAAACCCTCCTAGAACAAAGCATAAGATCTATGCACAAAAAACTAAAACAATCCAAATAAAAAACAATCTTGAAAAAAGTAGATGCACTAAGCTTGGAGAGAGAACAACAAAACGTAAGGTCTATGCAGAGAAAACCATGAGGAGACGAAACTCTAAGCAATCTCAAAACTGACAAACCAAGGAAGAAACTAGTCGTGAAAAGCTCGATGAATTCCTCCAAAGCAGAACTTCGCAAGAAGGCTATAATTGCAACTGAACAAAACAACTACAACTGAGGATAAGGGTTCTAAAATGGCTAGCCAAACTGAACATCGTTGATCTTAATTGAACTATCGAACACCCACTAAATGTGAAAAAAGGAGAACCAATGCCCAACAAGATTGTAGGCTTCAAAAGATGTAAAACATAATTATATCAGCACTTAACAAGAATTCTGCAAAACGCATCTTCCAAAAAAGGGATTTCAGAGCTAGAGAGAATTTGTGTTAGGGCCATTCCAAATTAGGTGAAAGGCCATTAAAAAAGACAACTATCTTTTCTCTCTTGACCCTACTGCTTTTATATTGCAGTAAATGGTAATAACAAAGCAAGTTCTGCACATGTATTCTTAAGTTTCATAAAGTAACTCGTAACAGATTCTTCTCTCTACTCTGCACGAAAGAATGTCATGCAAACTTCAAACATTCTATTAACTATACCTAATGGTACATATTATAACAATACAATATAGTCCTCACTTCTCTTCTCAAATATGAACATCAACATGGACTATGACCTTGAAAGGAAGTTTTTCCTTTTGAGCTTGTGGCTAGTAATGGGTTTATCGCACTATCTGGAAAGACATAGGAGGGGGTTTACTTATGATCACTTTTGTGTCTAGTTGCGGCCGTTGTGCCTTGCTTCAAAGTAGTAAGGCTCTCTCAATCAAGTGTGCTCTTGTGGCAGCCTACTTTCGACTATCTTTTGTTTTAAAAGAAAAATTCAACTTTTAAGGAAGAAACTCAGGAGCATTTTTTTCATTTCATTTTTTTTTTCAGTCTCTAATAAAAGCTCTATGTCTCCTAAAATATTCATCATCTTATTATCCAGGATACCAATTTCGTATATAAAATATTTATTTACATTTTTCTATTGTCCACCTCATAAAAGAAGCGTTCACTTCTCTTTGTTGCACTAATCCTCAAAGTGCGATTGTGCTTTAGTGAGCCTTGAGCTTTAAAAGTAGTGATTATGATGGGTTCCAAAAGCTTCAGCTGGGAAAATGTTCTTCGTTTTTATGGGTTTGCCATGAAAATGTCAGTCATGGTTCAGAAACGGTATCAATTAGCTTGGACATCATCTTAATATATGAGTGAATTATGTTCTATATTTTCATGTGTTCAAGTCCTTTTTCTTTTCTTTTTCTGTTTCAAAATCAGGATATAGAGATCCACTCTCCTTGCATTAGGTTAATTGCCAACTTCCCACTAATTTGTTGAAAGGTTTTACCTAAGGAACCTTAGGCTCATATACAAAGAAACATAACTTTCATTATCAAAGAGAAGGATACAAAAAGAGGGGAAGATGAGGCATCCCCACACAACAAATTACAAAAAAGAGGCCCAACTAGTATAAATTTGGGTTAGGCTATAATTACAAAAGAATTTAGAAGTGGAGGACCAAGTCGAAGCAAAAAGAGTAACCAAACTCCAAAAAAAAGTCACTATTATGTGGGATGATCCTTGTTTAAATTATTGTTGGGATATTTCTTCCAACTTAAGCATAACTGTTAAGACAGTATACCATTGGCCAATTGGAGAAATATTATCAGCCTTTTGTTTAGACTTGCCTCTCTAAAGGTTTTATAACTACCACATTTCTTATGTTCCTTCCAGCCAATTTTAAGAATTTTTATCCTTAGCTGATGCCTTTTATTTCACTTATTCCATGAAATTGGTCCAAGAAAGAAAGAATGTTCCGAAAACATTTTGTTGCACATAGTTTTTTATTTTTATTTTTAATAACAAGATATCAAACATTTTGTAATAGTTGACATAGTCCAATTCATTTTTCTGTTGTTCTGTTAATGCCATTTTAACAATTCCAAGCTATTTCTTTTTTTGAGTTCGCCCATATTAAGATTTATTTAAGCATGTAGAGCTCCTTGTGACAGGTCTCCTTGGTTGCTCTGTCCTTCTGGAGCTTTCATTTTGCAAGTCTATGTGCATTTGGGTTACTCGCATATGTTGGGTACATCATATATGCCTTTCCTTCATTATTTCAATTGCATCGATTGAATGGGCTGCTGCTCGTCTTCATTCTCTTCTGGGCTATTAGCACATATATTTTCAATGTAGCATTCACATTTTTGAATCGGAAGATCGGAAAGGTATAATTGAATTGACTACATATCAATTTCTTCATTAGGGTACATGCATCAAGGGTTGTCTTTCTTGGTTATGTTTGCAGGACATGGATGTTTGGGAGATGGTGGGTTTGTGGCATTATCCAATACCAGGATTCTTTCTGCTTGCACAATTTGGCCTTGGAATTTTGGTTGCCTTGGTCAATCTTGTAAACAATTCAGTTTTCCTTTGCTTGTCTGATGAGGACGAGCGTTCTTCAAATGACAACTCCAGTGCTGAAGGTATTTAGTGATTGATTGCCACTTCCCTATGCTGCTTATTACGTTAGCTTTTCTTCTTTCAGTCATTGCTATGTTTTTTATGTAGCTTACGTAGTCTTTTGGCTGCTGTTGGGATTTGTAATCAGTTGGTTTGGCTGGTTTTCCTTAATTATTTCATATGGATTAAGGCTGGTTGGTTTGGATGTTTATTACATTGTTAGGCTGATTGGTTAGTTAGAAAAAATTATCAAAATTATTATTATTTTTTTTAAAAACGAAAACAACACTTTTCATTGATGAAATGAAAAGAGACTATTGTTTGAATTACAATAAGACAAAATAAGCTTGAATACGAGGGATCAGCAGGCGTACCTAACCCGGATATCTCAACTAGGTTAACACATCCATAGCACCCTCATATCCCAATACAAAATACAACTATTAAATTAGAGTACTATATATCATAGTGACATAATTACATTGAAGATGCTTTCTATCTTGAACTGAGTAATCTGAAAATAGTTTGGAAAGAGAGCACCATGAGGAAGCTAGACTCTACTATTTCAAAATGGTCAAACTACTGAAGTGAATTTCTTTCAAACCAAAACTTTGAAAGAATAGATTTGACAACATTAACCTATGTAGAAGCTTCTAGTTAACAGGTGTGGTTTATAAATACAATTTTTTTTCTCTTTTCTGGTATTGAATATAAATTTTTAAACATTCTTGAGGAGTGATCCTTGGCTACATCGTCAATTTGTCCTGTATTCTTTAGTACCTGTGTTTTTTGCCTGTCCCTTCTCCTCCAAATGCTGGAACAAGAATTTTAATTCATTTAGATTCTCATGGGTTTTTTACTCAAATGTTAAAAACAATGTGCTTCAGCTGCTTGAGGGTCCTATTTCAGCAAAATCATGCCTTATTTGGGTTAATGTAGTAAAAGCTTTGCTATCAGGCTTATAGGTGGAAAGAAGCTTAAGAATTTTTTAAAAAAGGTGTTGTTCTAGCTCAATATTTTTGCCACAGCTTATCTCTCTCTTACCACAACCTTTTCAGGTTATTCTTCTCAGGACATGAATCTCAATTGGTCAACATTCCTCTTCCCTTATTAGTTCAACTTTTGTAATTCTTATAACTATGCATTTCCTGTTGTTGCATCTTTTATGATTATGTTTTATTTTTAGAAATAGTATTGCATTTACTTTTTGTCCTCTGTGGAGCTTTGTGTCTATTGGGCATTAGTCTCTCTTTTCATTCAATCAACGAAAAGTAGTCTCGTGCTCAAAATTACCTTACAAATATTGGTCATCTTCCCCAGAATTTTATTTGTATTTTTGTCAAATAAAAATTGGGTCCTTTCATGATTTAATTTTCAGAGGCAGGAGAGACCAAAGTATTAATTGTGGCAACTATTGCATGGAGTTTGCGCAAAAGCTCTCGAGCTATCGTGCTAACTTTGATATTCCTGGTTGCAATGAAGCCTGGTTTCATCCATGCTGTGTATGGTAAGTTTTCCTTTGCCAAGTAATAATCATAGATTCATAGTGAAAATTTGCATTATTTTTGGTTGACATGAAAGCTACAAATTATGATCTTATGTAATACCTCAATTTTCTTATTGATTCTTTGTTTCAATGTTATTCAGTGGTATTCTTCCTCCTATACCTTTTGAGTCACGATGTTACCAGAAAGATGCGCCAGTCCTTGATTCTTCTAAATGAGGTTCATTTTGCATTATTATATCTTCTTCAGATTGGATTGATATCAAATGTGTTAGACCGAGAAGGTTCTTTGTGTAGGGAAATTCTGTTGCAACTAGGTACATATGCTTTCATCCACGGATATTATATTATGATATTAAAAATAGATGTCTGTTTGGAGGTTTGCTTGTTTCATTTTATCACTTCTTGTCACCTTAAACTTTTTTCAAAATAATGTTGAAAGAATAAATTGAGTCTATGACAATGAAACAGGTTGCAGTGACTTTTTTCAGTGGTTTAATGCAGGTCTCCTTGGACGTGATAGCAAGTGGGAGTTCCTGGAAATAACTCTGCTTGCTTGCTTTTGCACTATTCATAACCACGGATTTGAAATGCTATTTTCATTTTCTGCCATTGTGCAGCACACACCTAGCACCCCAGTTGGATTTAGCATTTTACGAGCTGGCTTTAATAAATCAGTTCTGCTATCAGTTTATACAGCCACAACGAATGATTATTGCCATGATAATCCTTCGCACGGTATATCTATCGAAACGCATCATTGATTATATTGAGTCTCGTATTTGATCTGTGATACATTAAAAAAAACGTCTGAAAGCCTTCAGGTCTAATTTATTGTTCTAATGATTATGGATATGCACAAGTTTAAGATCCAAAAACTTTAAGCAGAAGAGATGTGAAAAGCTTTGTCTAGGATAACCATTTTGACGCATGCAAGGGAATATTGCTGCTTAAACTCTATTGTCTGTTTATGGTGTTAGAGCGGCAAATAATTGCTTCCACCCAAAATTTATTACAAAAATCCAGTCTGAACACAACATTTTAGCAAGCCCAACAAATCTTGAATTTCCTCTTGCCAACACTATTTTGTTAAGAAGTGTCTGATTGGCGGACTATACTATTTTCTGTTAGGTTGTTATCAATTTAGATGCAACCACTGTTTCATTTGACATGAACTAGCAATTGTCTTGCTTATAGGAACTACAAAATAATTTGGTTTTTATGTTTCATCATTTGAATCAACATTGGTGGTTCTTCAGCTCTGTATCCATTTCCTACTGCATCATTTGTATTGCTCATTTATTTTCTTTCTATGCAGAGAGAAAAATTGCTGCATTCCTCAGTTCCATTGGAGAGAAGTTCCTATCCATGTACAGATCATGTGGAACCTATATTGCATTTCTGACTATTCTTCTCACTGTGTTCTTTGTCAAACCAAATTATATATCCTTTGGTTACTTATTCCTTCTTCTTGTTTGGATGATTGGAAGACAACTGGTTGAAAGAACAAAGAGGCGACTATGGTTCCCATTAAAAGCCTATGCAATTATAGTTTTTGTCTTCATATATTGTTTAAGCAGTTTCTCCAGCTTTAGGATATGGTTATCCAGATCAGTCGATCTTGATTTTTATTTGGGATACAACTCAGAGGCTTCATCTTTGCAAAATTGTTGGCAATCTTTGGCTGTATTGATTGTGATGCAACTTTATAGCTATGAGAGAAGGCAGAGCAGGTATAGCAGCTCTGAAGAACCTGAGCTATTAGAATATGAGAGACTTGGGTTTATAAAACGCTTCCTTATTTGGCACAGTGACAAGATTCTGTTTGCTGCTCTTTTCTATGCATCCATATCACCGATCAGTGCATTTGGATTATTATATCTACTTGGCCTTGTCATATGCGCCACTTTACCCAAGATTTCACATATCCCATCAAAGTTGTTTCTGGCATATACAGGTGTTGTCATGACAGCTGAATATCTTTTCCAGATGTGGGGTAAACAAGCTGAAATGTTTCCTGGACAAAAGAATTCTCGATTGTCTTATTTTCTGGGTTTTAGAGTATTTCAGCCTGGATTTTGGGGTCTGGAATTAGGCTTACGGGGAAAAGTACTAATAATTGCTGCATGCACTCTCCAATATAATGTCTTTCGCTGGTTGGAGAGGATGCCAGGTTCTGTTTTAAATAAAGGGAAGTGGGATGACCCTTGTCCATTATTTGTCTCAGAAGATGATGATTACGACATATCCATTTCTAATGAGAAAAATAAACCATCATTAGACTCTGGAAGATTGTTTGTACAGCAGGAAGGTTCGGATCGTATTTTAAGGTCATCCTTTGTCTCTGCTCAGTCTCAAGTGCCTTACTCTGCATCCAATAAAAGAGACAACCCTGAATGTAGCAGCAATAGGAAATATTCATTTGGATTTATATGGGGAAGCACCAAAGAAAGTCACAAGTGGGACAAGATTCGAATTATATCCTTGAGAAAGGAAAGATTTGAAATGCAGAAAATCATTTTCAAGATATATATGAAATTTTGGATGGAGAACTTGTTCAATCTCTTTGGTCTCGAGATAACAATGATCTCCTTGCTTCTTGCCAGTTTTGCTTTATTAAATTCTGTCTCGCTGTTCTATGTTGGGTTGCTGGCTGCCTGTATTCTTTTGGATCGGGGCATTATACGTAAACTATGGCCTATATTTGTCCTCTTGTTTGCTTCCATTCTTATCCTTGAATATATTGCCTTCTGGAAGAACATGTGGAATTCAAATTGGCATATACCAAGCAAAACTGGTGTCCATTGTCATGACTGCTGGCGAATCTCTAATCTGTACTTCCAATTTTGTTTGAACTGTTGGCTGGGTATAAATCTTCTGTTTGATACTTTGTATTCAGTCTTCAGATTAATCGACAAGACATCTTCCAATTTGCCTGCTTTTATTTGGGTTCTTTCTTCTTTCTTTCTTTCGTTCTTTTTCTTTTTTTTTTTCTTTTCCCTTTTTTTCCTCCCTCCATCTTTCGTCAAGAAGTAAACTTTCATTGAATTAGTGAAAAGTTACAATCATATAAATATCCCCTATTGGAAGATTATTAGCATGTTGGCTATTTGATTGAACAAATATTCTGAACTTTGGTTCCAGATACTTTTATGCTTTGAAAGACCTGAACTGTAGAGTTATTTTCTTGAGGTGTCAAAGTAAACAATTGCAATTGCACATTGTCTCTATCTCTCTCTTTCTTTTAATTATTACTTCAACCTTTAATTGAAAGAAGGGATTAGAATATGGTATGGTTTCTTGAGTCAATTGGTACAAAGTTATTCTCAAGATCCTTTTGTAGTTTATATTTTTTGCTTTCCTCATAGCCAGCCTATCACTTGCATCGAGTCATTGGCAGACTAAAAGTTTGACCGCATTTATGCTTATTATTTATCTTGGAGCTTTTCCAAAGACATAATTTCTCTTCTTATTTTGGTGTGTAATGTATGTGTTACCTGATATGCAGGACTAACTGTTGATGATTCAAGGATGCTGTTCAGTTATTTTGTGGTGTTCATCCTTTCATCTCTCAAACTCCGTGCTGATCATTTATCCGGTTTCTTACTATCATCTACTTATCGTAAAATGATGTCCCAACGCAAAAATACATTTGTTTGGAGGGATCTATCTTTTGAAACAAAAAGCATGTGGACCATCCTTGACTATCTGAGGCTCTATTGCTATTGTCATTTGTTGGATCTTGTCCTGGCTTTGATTTTGATTACTGGAACTCTTGAATATGATGTACTACATCTTGGTTATCTTGGCTTCGCACTGGTTTTTTTTAGATTAAGACTTGAAATTCTGAAGAAGAAGAACAAAGTATTCAAGTTCTTGCGTGCATACAACTTTGCTCTTATTATTCTCTCTCTAGCCTACCAATCTCCACTTGTAGGAGAAGTTAGTGCTGGCAAGTGTGAAACCATGCATTACATATTTGAGATGATTGGATTTTACAAGTATGATTATGGATTTCGAATTACTGCAAGATCTGCTCTAGTTGAAATTATTATCTTCATGTTGGTCTCTCTCCAGTCATACATGTTCTCCTCTCAAGAATTTGAATATGTGTGTCGGTATCTTGAAGCTGAGCAAATTGGTGCTATTGTCCGTGAGCAGGAAAAAAAAGCTGCTTGGAAAACTGAACAGTTACAACATATCCGTGATTCTGAGGAAAGCAAACGGCAGCGCAACTTGCAAGTGGAGAAGATGAAATCAGAGATGCTCAATTTGCAAATCCAGCTTCACAACATGAACTCATTTGTTGATGGCAATAATGTTTCTCCAAGTCCAGGGAATGAATCCCTTAGAAAACGAAGCACCTCTAGGATACATGATGATGCAATGACCACTGATATAGAACGAACACTTGCGAAGGTAGAGCAGATAATTAGAGAAGATTCTTCTCCCCTTCCTGAATTGCAGGAGTCGCTTGCTAATCTGAGAACAGAAATAACAACAGAGTCCAGAATGCCCTCAATGGAATTGCCAGTTGCAGAAATTTGTGAAGTTGATTCTCAGGTTTCAGATGTATCTTTGGATTTGGATAGGAAAAGGAAACATAAAAGTTCAGCAAAAGGAAACCCGTTAATGTCTGCTGTACAGTTTATAGGTGACGGTGTTTCCCAGGTACAATCTATTGGAAATCAAGCTGTTAGCAATCTTGCAAGCTTCTTGAATGTCACCCAAGAAGATGATATTAATGAACAGAGCAATACTGAGGACAGGGTTTATGATCAGATAGAGAGCCAGGAAACTAGGTATACGCATTTGGAGCGTTCTTCCTCACTGCAGTCTGATAAGAGTTCTGACCCTGCAAGTATGCAGTTGGGAAGGATTTTTCGTCACATATGGTCTCAAATGCGGACCAACAATGATGTCGTTTGTTATTGTTGCTTCATCATTGTTTTTTTGTGGAACTTCAGTTTACTTTCCATGGTTTACCTTGCAGCTCTCTTTGTCTATGCCCTGTGTGTAAATACTGGTCCTGGTTATATGTTTTGGGTTGTCATGCTAATTTACACAGAATTGTACATATTGGTACAGTATCTGTACCAGATAATTATCCAGCATTGTGGGTTGACTATTAATTCGGATCTACTACTGGAACTGGGATTTCCTACACATAGAATTACTTCATCCTTTGTTGTCAGTTCATTGCCTCTGTTCCTGGTTTATTTATTTACTCTATTGCAAAGTTCTATAACTGCAAAAGATGGCGAGTGGACATATTCTAATGCCTTCAATAAAAGTTCTCTCCCCAGAAAACTGAGTCTTGGACATTATGGTTTGACTGAGAGGGCATATGAACTCCTATACCTAGGGAGAAAAATGATGATGTTTGTACTCAGGAGTTTGTGCAAGTACTGGAAATCACTAACGCAAGGTGCAGAATCTCCACCTTACTTTATCCAGGTGTCTTTGGATGTCCAAATATGGCCAGAAGATGGGATTCAGCCAGAGAGGATTGAGTCTGGAATTAATCGGATGCTTCAAATTATCCATGATGAGAGGTGTAAGGAACAGAACCCTCGACTTTGCCCTTTTTCTAGTAGAGTCCATGTCCAGAGCATAGAAAGAAGTAAAGAAAATACAAAGGTAGCCTTGGTTGTTCTGGAGGTAGTATATTCTTCTCCTTCAACTGATACTTGTGCAGAATGGTGCAACTCTCTTACTCCTGCAGCTGATGTAGCAAACGAGATTCGACTTGCTCAACGCAATGGATTTGTTGAAAGCACAGGATTCCCATATCAAATTCTCTCCGTAATTGGAGGAGGCAAAAGGGAAATTGATCTATATGCCTATGTATTTGGTGCAGATTTGACAGTGTTCTTCTTCGTTGCGATTTTCTACCAATCTGTCATTAAAAATAATAGTGAGTTTCTCGATGTGTATCAACTAGAAGATCAATTCCCCAAAGAGTTTGTGTTCATCTTGATGGTAAGTGTAACTAAATATAATTCTTTGTGATTAAAATATCTTTACTTTCATATTCTCCCTTCTTGATTTATTGATTGACAATGGTAGGAGGTGTTCTCCTCGTTTTGATCTGAATTTGTTCTTTTTAAAACAATTCAAGAGAGAAACAAACTTTTTGTCTACATTGTGCCATTTTAGCATTTTCATTAGACCTTAGTGGAGAAGTAAACCAAAGGGACTAATGAGAATATTTGAGTAGGTATATTTTTATTAAAGTAAGGTTGTAGGAGTGTAGCTGTTTGTGCACACAAAATGTGAAACTGCATATTTAATAATGATATGTAAGCAATGGTGAAATTAGTTAACGGTATTTTGAATATAATTGGTTCCAAATTTTATCCACATAAAAAGAGATTAATACTCAAAATACAAAGAAACAAAAGCAATAAATACAAATACATAGAGCAAAAGAACTAGGTTGTAAAGACAAAGGCCTTTCAAAATAATTATAAAGTTGCATAATTGAATGTATAAGCCTCACTTCTCTTGTTGTGTGTCTATTCTAAGCATGCAATAAGCGTTATTGGTCGAATATTCCTAGCTTGCTGCCATGATAGATGTCCTGCTGAGCATTTGTATTTTAAGGTTTCATGACTGTCACTTAGCTTTGATATATCTTCTGCTACTCTTAACTAAATATATTCTGTGCCTCAGATTATATTCTTCTTGATTGTGCTTGATCGATGTATATACCTCTGCTCCTTTGCCATTGGTAAAGTGATCTTTTACCTTTTCAATCTCGTTCTCTTTACTTATGCGGTAACGGAGTATGCATGGCAAATGGAGCCTTCCAATCAGCACGCTGGAGAGTTGACACTTCGAGCTATATTTCTTGCAAAGGCGGTTTCTTTAACACTGCAAGCAATACAAATTCGATATGGTCTCCCACACAAAAGCACCTTATATCGGCAATTTTTGACAAGTGAAGTTTCAAGAATTAACTATTTGGGGTACAGGCTTTACCGCGCGCTTCCCTTCTTGTATGAATTACGATGTGTGCTGGACTGGTCATGCACAACAACTTCTCTGACCATGTACGACTGGTTAAAGGTGATTATTTCATTGTTCTAAACATACCCTTTTACTAGAAATACCTTGTTGAGATCTTAATCCTTTTAGGTTAGATAGGAATATAACTGCTGTAATAAGTTTTAGAGAAAAATCTATATGTGCCCTTCTACTTTTTAGGTTGTATTCATTAACAATTGTATCAATTAAAAGTGAATCAATTTAAACTATTTGTTAGTGATTCATAACTACTTTCACTTGAAATCAAATTAAAATCACCTAGACAACAATATTCTTCTCCCTAAAACCTACCATCATAGTTCTTCCTAAATGTGTAGGAAAAGAATAAAGAAAGAAGAGAAGACAAAGAATTGTTCATGTTTATGAAAACTACTACAGTACTGCTATCAACTTGGTTACAACATTTCTCTCTAATAATACGTTAATCTCTACTTTAAAGAAACCGTACACATGTGAGAATTACAGATTATTGTTTTTAAAACAAAATCATAATGGTTGGTCTAAATTTATTTCACTTTTGAAAGTTTAGAGTTTTAATTAATACAATTACTAGTTTAGGGTTCTAATTGATTCAACCCACAAAGTTATGGGTATAAATTGATTTTATTTCCCAAGTTTTAAGTGAGCATAATAATAATTTATATTTGAAGGTTGCAGTGACGCGTGAGACCAGGTTTTTCAGTTCTTTTTTCAGAAATAAATTATTGATTTTCTTGATACATCATATTCTTGTCGAAATTTAACCATTTCGATGTAAGCTCTAGATAGTTTCGTGTTTTCTTCTATATTTTCTTACCCACCCTGCTTACTGAAATGCTGAGTTAAAATAATATATGAATTTCTTTTCTCAGCTGGAGGACATAAATGCAAGCTTGTACCTTGTCAAATGTGATGCAGTCTTAAATAGATCTCAGCACAAACAAGGAGATAAGCAAACTGTAATGACCAAATGTTGCAATGGAATATGCCTGTTCTTCATATTAATCTGTGTGATTTGGGCTCCAATGCTGGTAAGGAACTTCAGAGCATTAATCGTTGTATGCACAAATTTCTATCTAGTGAAATTTATTATTGTTTTGGGATCCCATGAAGATAATGCAAGGAGTAGGGGCCAATGTCCCAATTATCCAAAAAGAAAAAGGAAAATAAATATACGTTTTAGGACCCAGTGAAGTATTTTGCTTCTCTATGTTCTGTTTTTCTATCTTTACCAAAATTTTCTTCCTTTTTATTATTTTATGAGCCTCAGGGTTTCTCTTTTAATCAGGAGAGGACATGTTTTATATACCATTAGAAGCTTTTCAATGTCAAAAGATCTAATTGATTATTGTTTATTGTTTGCGATAAAAAGATTTAATACTCTCCACATAATGACATAAAAGGTTAATATTTTCCACTTTGGTTGTCATACTATGGTTCTTTTATAATCTTCTTGCACACCAATGGTATTATGAAGGATAAGATAATAAAAAATATTGAAGAACTCAAGAGATTAGTCCTCGAGGGGCTTTTTTCAAAAGCCTGTTCGGGCTCCCCCTTAGTGAATGTTGCTAACAATTGAAACTCCTTTTTGTTACAGATGTACAGTAGTGGAAACCCAACAAATGTTGCAAACCCAATCAATGATGCCAGTTGCCAGGTGGATATCAAGACAACTTCAGGAAGATTGACTCTCTACCAGACTACTCTTTGTAAAAAGATCTCATGGGACAAGTTGAATTCAAATATGGTTCTTGATCCCGGAGGTTATCTGAGTCCTTATAATAAGGATGATATTCAGTTAATTTGTTGCCAAGCTGATGCAAGTGTCCTGTGGCTCGTCCCTGGTGTGGTTCAGTCCAGATTTATTCATTCCCTTGATTGGAACCAAGATATAAGCATTTCCTTCACTTGGATACTCACCAGAGACAGACCAAAAGGGAAAGAAGTTGTAAAATATGACCGAGTCATTGATCCTCAGGATCTTCCCAATCAATCTGATGTCCAGAAGGTTCTGAATGGCTCGATGAATGGCTTTCGGATAAAAAATGTTTACCAAAGATACTTCCGTGTCACAGGCTCTGGTGATGTTAGACCTTTGGAACAAGAGGTACTCCCTACACCCGCTTACTGATATTTTTGTTAAGATTTGTTAAGGTATTGATATAATTCGTAACTCATTAGCTTAAACTTTTGGGTCATTGGTGATATAACATGGTATCAAAAGGACGCCCTATGTTTCAAATCTCGTAATGCCATTTTCTCTCCAATTAATATTGATTTTTAATTTTTGGGCTTTTATAAGTTATAGAAGTAAGGGAAAGTGTTAGAAGTAATGATTAATTAAGTTTACCCTAACACATTAGCTTAAGCTTTTGGGTTGATTTAGATTTAACAAGAGCCCTACCATGCATATAACTTCTAGGTAAATTACACATAGTCTATGAGTTTTACCGGTTTCTTTTGGTCCTTGAGCTCTAACACGGTTATTTTTCACTCATTTCTCTACTATTTGCATGAGCATATTGCTTAGCTTCAAATTTTTAAAAATGATTCAATTATTTTTGTGCCATGTGAGCATCATTAATCTAATAAAATTCTTTTAAAAAAACTATCCAATCGTGTATCCATTATTATAGCCATAGAAAAAGTAATTAGAGGAGCTAAATGGAACTATTTCACAACACACAAAACTTGGGGGCTGCACTGGTACGCTTACAAAACTTGGGGGCTACGAAAATCGTACACTTAACTTAGGGGTTAGATTATACGCTTAAATAACTTAGGGACTGAAGACAGGGGCCAAATAAAATTATTTTGCAGAACTTAATTGCATGTTTGACTCATGAATCAAATGACAGCTATGGAAACTCATGGTGCAGTTCACTGATTTAGGATTAGGGTCATTGTTCTTCATCTACTGAGGCAGAAGTAACGGATATCATTTCTATGCTTGTGTGAGATTTTATTCAAACAACTGATCCGATTATCATTTACAGGAAAGTTTTGTCAGTGCTGATCTCATCTTGAACCGTAACAATTACGAATGGTGGTCCTTCCATGACATCCAGCCAATAAATGTCAGCGAATGTGGACGTTTCACTGGACCTGTAGCCTTTGTAATCTCTGAGGAAATACCACCTCGTGAGTCTGATTAAAAGCATATGACAAAGATGATTAATAGAATGAAGTTCCAAAATCATATTACTAACCTTAATATTTCTTTCAGAGGGCATTCTGGGTGACACTCTCAGCAAGTTCAGCATCTGGGGTCTTTACATAACCTTTGTTCTAGCAGTTGGCCGTTTTATAAGACTTCAATGCTCTGACTTGAGAATGAGAATTCCCTATGAGAATCTTCCTTCTTGTGACAGGTAATGTAACAAAATTCACTTTTTTTTCGAACAATGAATACCTTAGTTTAGGAATATTACAATAGGCTATCAAAGAAAGTTTAAGTGTTTCTGTTATATATATATATATATATATATGAAAAGAAAACAGAACTTAAAAGATACCAATGCCCAAGATTAAAAAAAAAATGAAAATAAGATGAAAAACCCTTCTACATCAAAGTGTAAGATCTATACAGAAAAAAACTAAAGCAATCCAACTAAAAATAAAAATAATTAAAAATTAAGAAAAAAAAAATCTTGAAAAAAGTTGAATGCACTAAGCTTGGAGAGAACACCAAAACGTTAGGGGTCTATGCAGAGAAAACCATAAAAAGACGAACCTCTGAGGGACCTAAAACGAATAAACAAAGGAAGGGACTAGTGCTTTGATTATATTCTATGGTGATAACTGATAACTTGTTTGATTTATCTTGTATCCATTTTCAATAACCTCAATATGTTTCTACTAAACTACCTCTTCTAATATGAATTAATTATGTGTTGAAATATTGTTATAGGTTGATTGCTATTTGTGAAGATATATATGCTGCTAGAGCTGAGGGCGAGCTTGGAGTTGAAGAGGTCTTATACTGGACACTAGTGAAAATCTACAGGTCCCCTCACATGCTACTTGAATACACAAAAATAGATTAGACAGCAAAGTTTAAACAAACATTTACCAGATACCTAGATTGCCATTATTGAAACATGGAGCTTAAATACAAGTACGTATACGACTAACACCAGTTATAGTGAAAGCCAACCTCTTGGTGATCCGTGCGTTCTTGACAAAAATGCTATTGTCTCCTTAGTGTCTGTTGAATACTAAGAGAATGGGTTGTGGATTATTCAAGAACAATTCAATTTATAGATGATCTGGTTAGTGCAATGCAGAAATTTTAGCTTCAGAAACAGAGGGACCAGGCTTTCTCACTAATTCTACAAGTAAATGTAGGGTTGAGAAGTTTGTTTTTCACCCTTTTTTTTAGTTGTTTATGTAGTTTAGATGTTGACTTTACTCTAATTAAAAGAGCCAGTTTCTCAGTTGCACCATTAATTATTATTAATTATTATTGTATCTACTCCATACTAAGTGTCTTAACATCAATCTATCTAGCATTCTCTTGCACTCCTCATACTAGGAATTTAGTTTTCATTTCAAGGGATAGATATTGTAAGGAGGATTATTGATTTGTACTGCATTTAGTATTCGATTAAGGACTTGTTTGCAATAACATTTTAAGTGGGAAAAGAAATATTTTTGAGAACTTAAGAAGTTAAGATGGATTAGATAAATGTGAGTTTGGAAAAACGATAGAAGTATTTTTTCACTCCTGGAACCTCCTCTAAGAGCATGTTTTAATTGGTTTTTTTTACTTTTTCTTTCCTAGAAAAATAAAGGCTCTTTTTAAATATAGTAAAATGAATCAAAATATCTGCAAATTAAAATTTCACTGTCTATCTGCGATAGATTGCGGTAGACTATTATTTGTGTTATTATTTGTGTCACGATAGACATAGATAGTTGTCTATTATGGTCTATCGCAGATAGACTGCTATTAGTATTATTTGTCACGATAGACATAGATAATTGTCTATTATGGTTTATCGTAGATAGTTTGCCATTATTTGTAGATATTTTCAACAGTTATGTCATTTAAGATATTTTTTTGAAAAATAATTAATTTAATTATCTTATAAAAAACTAAATATTATTTTTATTTACTACAAATGTTTTGAGAAAACGTTAATTTTAACTTAAAGTTATTGAGAAGTATCTATTCTTACTTGGAACTTTTAACTTCATCAAATTACACCGATCCATAGAGACCAGTATTGCAGTTTTTAACACAATTAATTGTTGCAATGTGCAACTTAAACTTGAAAAACAGCAATAGTTTTTACTTTATGATAAGTTTTTATTTAAAGAATTATTAATGCACACATATATTCTCAAGTGTGTCCAATGAATAATAAAACATATTTAACACAAAATTCAAAGGATCCATACAAATACTACAGGAACTTTTTTTTTTTTTTTTTTTTTTGCATGATTTAGAGGGCGGGACGGGGTGGGGATGGCTTCGCCATTCCCCGACTCCACTCCCCATATCATTCACCATCCTTCGAAATTTCCTACGGAGATCAGAAATTTCTCACATTACAAAAATGGAAACTTAAAATTTTAAAAGTAGAATTATGTTAAACATTTATAAACTCAGTTATTCTTTAAAATATATAATATATATTTTGTAATGAGTTATAAATTATATAATACTACAAATTAATACTTATATAATTTTTTTAACATAAGTTATATTATAAATAAATTAATAATAGTTTACCATTAATTAAATATTAGTGGGTAACTACAACTAGTTTTATAATTTATAAATATATAGCATCAATTGCATTTTTTAAATTAGAATTAAATTTCGGGATATGCTGCCAAACACATATTTGAAACATGATTTTATTGAATCCCTTGTTTTCGAATTCTCTACTAAATAACCCTTAGTATCTCACTAAATCTTTTTATATAATTAGTTCCACATGGTCAACTTAAATTTAAAGAGAAATTATTCGAATTTTCAAGTAAAAAATAATTCTCAAACAAATTATTCATAAATATAGTCTAAATTTAAATGTTCAGTTTAAACATATTCATTATTTTGACCATTGAACAATAAATTTTGATATTTAAATATAATATTTATATAACAATCATAATGGCATAACATTAAACTATTCTGATAAATAAAAAGAAGAAGCTAACAAGGAGGAGATGGAGAATGCATTCTCTTGCTGTCTCCATTTAGACTCTGCCTAATTAGAGAATCGTTGCCTCGAGAAGCCACCCATATAGAGAAAATGGACATCTTTAGTAATCATGACTTAAAAGAGAAATTTCATTGCAATGAGTAATATTTGGAGATTGTAAATTTTTTTTTTTTTTTTTTTTTTTTTTGTTGAAATTAGTACATGAACTAGCAAATCAAAGTAGATGGTATTTACCTACCTTTGTACAACCTATCTAACTACCCAATAAAAAGTTGCCATGTGACAAATAATTTTTTGAAAAATAAAATTGAATTATTATTTTAAAAGAGTTTCATAAGATATAGATGCAGGTTAAGTTGTATCTAAACATTGACTTTGACCTAAATTCAAGAATAAATTGATGCCATTCGCGATGCTTAAGGAATAAAATGGATTGTTTTCCTCATATATTTGTCACAACTCATTAGTCACATCAAACATGGCCATATACAAATACACCACAACCGTCCTCGGGAGTAAACAAGAAAATGGTGCAATAATAGGAGGAGAATCATGGTTCTACATCTTTCAAGCCAAAATAGAACCATTCACAAGGGTTTAAGATCAGGAGTAATAGTAGAAGAATGCTACAAGGAATCGTAAGTGGCTCACTAGAGGTCCCTAAACAAAGAAAGAAAGACAGAATCTTACTAGAAGGAAGAAGCAAGAGGGAAGCAAGTCGTCCTAAGACAATTTGCTCTTCAAGGCTTACTGAGAGGTTCACTTCCAGTGGTTGTATCCGATGCTGCTAGCAGAGCAGAAAGTTGAACGTTGGGTGATGATGGGACTAAGACTGCTTTATCATCTCCTAGAAGGCAAGAAAACTAGAGGGTTAGTCCTTATAAGACATCACCTTCCCATAGAAAGCTATTCCATCGCCATTTTCAGTCAGTATGGGCAGATTCATTCTTTGTTTTCTTATATCTTTTGACACTGCTGCTATTTAACCCCTCTTTCAAAATGCTTTCGGGTACAGTTTCTTCCATAACTTTTGGGACAGCAAAACTGAAGCTTGAAAGAGGTATATCCTTGTATTGTGGATTTGCTTCTACAAAAGCTAGCATCTCCGTAGAAGATCTCACTGTCTTCCCTGTGGGTGTAACATAGTAAGCATCAAATTTAGAGAAATTCTTTCTCAGAACTAAACGTCTCGTGAAACCTTCTGGGGTCTTTGGGATGTTGGGTTTGTCAATTCCCCAAGTTCGAGTTGTATCATAATCAATATCGGGAGGATCGTTGCAAGAAGTTTCAGTTTTCCTATGGCAAGTAAAGGGTTCTTCTATCATTTTGCTTCTAATATCCTCGTACTCCTCTTGGGTACTTATCAACCTCCATTTGAAGCATTCCTCACATTGTGCAGCAAATAGACCTACTGGCAGCCGTCCTGCCTGTAAACAGAAACCAATTAGCACCTTAGTCTACACCAAAAGAGGCTTCTAATAACTTATATGGACTGCTTATTTAAAGATCCCCAGCAAATTCTAAATTTAAATTTGTAAAAATTGCACTTGAGACTGAGAAAATTCACTTCCATCTCTAACTTTCACTTCTTTTTCGGTAAAAGAAAAATGAAAGAATATAAGGATAAACAAAAATTAAACTCTAAAAAAGCATGAGTTCAGTACTAACTACAACAAGGACTCGATCCCAAAAGAACAAGACCAATATCATGATTACAAAAATGTCTAGTGAACAAAACCCACAACTTCCACTTTCAACTTCAAGAATTGGAAACACTGTCCAAAAAAATTCATCAGAAAGATAATTGGGCATCTCAATTGATTATATGACTTGAAATAACCCTTTGGCTTCGTTGAACAAACATACCAACTCCCATGAACTCAAAATTTTCATAAAATTCACTAACTTCTAAGTTAAAACAGAAAAGACTATGTGCAAAGCACACACTGAAAAACTAATTGAATTAAATTGAGTGTTATAGAACAGCTAACTCTGAATATCAAAATAACTTCCCTACAGTCATTGCCAACAAATATTTTAACTCACTTGCACATAGATGAATTTCTGTAAGTTTATGTTTGAATTGCTGCTTATTATGTAACTGATAGTTTTGCACCCTTGATTATAGCCACATTCAATAATTTTTCCCTAGTTACCGTGAAACATCATGGTACTACTTAAGCGAGGAAAATAAAGGCGTAACCAGCTCGAACCAGCATCAACCTATTTTCCAATCTTCAGAATTCAAGGGTTACAGTTTCCGAGAAGCCAAATGACAGATAATTGAATCCGATCATTGGGAAACGATGGAGGATGTTCAGAATAAATTGGAGGAAGAAGATAGAATTTCCGCCGTACCTTCATCGGCGTTTTGGGAGGCCTGGCGGCGGCCATGTCGCCCGACGATTCTCTCTCTCTCCCTCTGCGGCGTGGTCTCCAATCTCCACCGGCCGTGCATCACGAAAATCTGATTTTCTCAATAACAAATCGTTTTTCTCTCCTTAAAAAAAAAAAAGAAAAAGAAAAAAAATCCAAATTTGGTTAAATTACAAGTTTAAAAGATTCTTTTAAATTTTGAAAATGGATAGGTCGATAAGTTGATAGACTTGAAAATCAAGAACTTTGATACTTTTTTTAAGTCAAAACTAAAATTGACCATTATAAAAATCTGAGGGGCGTTGGTTTAACATAACCCAAAAACACAATTATTAAATATGTTTCTGTTTTCTAGTTTTTTAAAAACAGAAAACCAAAAAATTATTATCAGACGTGTTTTTTAGTTTTTAGTTATTTAACAAATAATAATTTAAATACAGTTGTGTTTTTTAAAAATTGAAAACCAAAAATAAAAAATCAATGTCCCGTTAGATATTTGTTTCGTTTTCGGTTTTTGTTTTTTGAAAATTAAGTTTATTTATTCCATATTTCTTATAATAATTTGCATATTTCTTTTTAAGTATAATTGTTGAATTCTTAGCCAAATTCAAAAAACAAAAACAAGTTTTTAAAAGCTATTTTTTTCTAATTTTCAATATTTGGCTTGGTTTTTAAAATTATTGGCAAAAACCATACAACAAATGAAGAAATTTAGAGGTAAAAGTAATGTTTATAGACTTAATTTTCAAGAGTAAAAGTAAAAAACGAAATTGTTACCAAATGGGTGCCAAATGATTATCAAAATTGGTCATGAGGATTAAATTTATAATTAAATAATCAAAGGTTTATGTGCTAATTTTTCAATGCATAAAAATTTAATAGTTTTATATATACGTAGTCGACCGAAAAATAATTGTGAAATCAAATGTGTTTATAAATTAATTAAATTATAAGTTAAAATATCATTTTGGACCTATTCAATTTTAATCCATGCAAGTCTAATATTAATATGTGTATAGATTATTGATAACATTGTTATAGTCCTTATACTCTAGGACATGGTCTATTTCAATCTTTGTACTTTTAAATGTCTACTTTTAATGTTTATACTTTCAATAAATCTTAAATTCAATCTTTTAAAATTAATTTTTATTGAAATTGATTAAATAATATTAATGATTTTCATGCAAGGAAGCAAATTTAGAATAAAAGTCTTATAGGTAATAATTTTTTTTGAAAAGATAAACAATAAATTAATAGTATTAATTAAATTTAAATTTGGACATACTTGATGTAATTGAACCACAAAATTAAAAGTTCTCTGAATATATGAGTTTCCAAAAAAAAAAAAAAAAAAAAAAAAAAAAAAAAA
>QLSR01000005.1:2059551-2075017 GCA_031780015.1 Citrullus colocynthis | reverse complement strand
GTGGGGGGGGGGGGGGGGTGCGTGGAGGCCTGAGAAAAATGGGAAATTATGCTTTTTATTCAACCCTCAGGCTCTCTCTAAAAATAGATTGTTGGGTTCCTTCTTTTTCTTTCTTTTTTTATGTGTGAAAAATTACATCTGTGACTATTCTCATATTTCCTTTGGTTAGAAACAACCATTTCATTGATGAAACTGAAATCTTCTACTTCTGTTGAGATATTACGAAAGGACACTATTTGTGGAAATAGAAGAAGGGGTATAATTGTAGCCTGTAGGTTTCCTCAAAACGAAGAATTCCAAAGAGGAGCAATTAAAACTGTAGACTCCCAAAATATCACTTCCAAGCTTACAAATTTCCTCATAGGGTGAGCTTCAGAGGATGACCTTACTTGAAGAGGATAATATGACCTATAGGTGGTACAACTATTTCCTCATGAGCTTTACATGCTTTTTAGGAGAATAAAAAATGCTTTTACCCCAATACAAAAGACGTTTCAAAATTTTCATTTCGTCCCGTTATATAATTAGAATCAATTTTGAAAAATCTAGAACTACTTAAAAAAGCCCTTCAAGAGCCATGATAGTATTTACCAATACGTCGGTAGCCTTCTTTTTGTGATGAACACCTAAAAGGTAAGAAACAAAACCATCCTCTGTGGCTCTGTCAGAGAAGATCATGTGATTGCCAAAGCTGTTAAAAACGTTCTGTTCTAACCAAATAACGGAATTATTGAAAAACAAGTGTCTGGCATCTTACTGTGATCTTGTACAAAGAGAGCACAGACAGTGGTTCTTCCACCTATCTTATACAAAGCAAGTTTAGGAACTGGAAGGCCAACTACCCACCACTCCACTTCGTCTGGTGCATTAGACAAGAGAAACATTCCAATTTTCAATTAAAGAAAGTGGTTCTTTCACCTCCTTATCAATCTAAGTTCTTACTAAAATCAAAGGCATATGATTGTCTCTGACATCGCTGAACAGAGGAGTTTTCAAAACCTGCTAATCTGAAAAGGCAAGGAGAATTTGAAGCCAGAGATATTTCATAATCCACGCATCAAACCAAAAATTTACCCTAGTTCCATATCGGCCTAAAAAGTAGTGTTAGAAGAGAACAAGCTGTAGAAAGCCAGGGTCTATGAGTGGAGGGTTTACAAGAAGTTTTGTGCCCCAATTGCAACTATCCAGCGCAAACTTGCCAGCAACAATCTTAAACCATAAGTAATTTGTCTCCAAAGAGAATTGTCTTTCCGTAATTTTGTACGGTACAGGGGATTTTTTTGTCAATCCAGGAAAATTTAGAGTACACAGCTTCTAATTGGAATGTTTTTGATGAGATCTTTTGTAATCACTTAGTATTTATTTTTATAAATTTGTATTTGGGGCATTTTCTTTGATCCTTTTCTAGGGAAGATATCTTATCTCCCTTGGTCCTTGCTTCTCCCTTTTGATGTCCTGTGGTTCTTTATCTTTGTTTCTTCTTTTTATTTTTATTTTTTAAATTTATTATTACCTCTAAATTCTTATTCTTAGCTTTTTTTAGTAGTTTCTGTTGCTTGGTAAACTATTTATGTATGTTGTTCTGACCTTGAGCAGGTAACTTGGGCTGGTTTTGACGTTCTAGAAATCGAACCATATGTCATAAGGCACCTTCTCTTACTTGGCTATCTGAATGGATTTCAAGTGCTTGACGTGGAAGATGCTTCTAACTTCAAAGAACTTGTTTCAAAGCGTGGTGGCCCTGTTTCATTCTTACAGATTCATCCTTCTCCAGCAAAGCTTGATACTCCAGCAAAGCCTGATAGTCACGATGTACTCAGAAGATCACACCCTTTATTGCTGATTGTTGCAGGAGAAGAAAGAAAGGATGTAGCTGTGGGACAAAACGATAGTCCTACGGGTGGCCACCCAGGAAGTTGTGCCAACTCTCACAATGCTGTTCAGTTTTACTCCCTTAAGTCTCACTCTTATGTGCATGTTTTGAGATTCAGATCTGCTGTTTGTATGGTTAGATGCAGTTCTCAGATAGTAGCTGTGGGCCTGGCTACACAAGTAAGGACCAAATTGACTGCAACTATGGATATAGAATTGATTTGATGATAGCATCTTCTTGAAGAGTATGTACTAACATAGGGAAAATGCACTTACAAATACAAGTTATGATGATCTGCATTTCTATTCAAGTATTGTTCAAATGATGCACTCCCCAGAACATTTCCTCCCCCTTGTGAAATGGTAATCTAAATTAGTTTTCTAGTTTGTAAGTATGATATAAATTACTATATCAGTCAGTCGTAGGATCTATCTTATATAACCTCTTAAATTATGAGTGTAATATTCCAGTATGTTGTTCATGAGAGAAAGTTTCTAACTAACTTGATGTTTGGTGGCAGATATATTGCTTCGATGCAATCACCCTTGAGGTTGTATTTAGTGTTTTGACCTCTCCAATTCCTGAGATATCAGGACAAGGAACCACTGGAATTAATGTTGGTTATGGTCCCATGGCTGTGGGTCCGAGGTGGTTAGCATATCCTGCTGTTGGCCCACTGCCATCAACCACTGTTCCATTAAGTTCACAAAGCCTTTGCCCTTCTCCAGGTGTAAATTCCTCATCATTGCCAGGCAGTGATCGGACAAAGGCCCATTATGCAGTGAAGTCTGGTAAACAACTGGCTGCTGGAATTGTCAATTTGGGTGGTATGGGATTTAAAAAATGGTCCAAGTATTGTCAAGATCTGAACCGTAACAAGTCTAATTTATTGATTGAATCAAATTCAGGATGGAAAGCTGGAAGGCATGCAGGAATGGAGGCAGATTATCCCGGGATGGTTAGTGTTTACTTTTGATAGTCCAATGCAATATTGTTACTGGAAATTCATGAATTATAGTTTTTCTTTCATTTTCAGGAATGTGAACGTCATGTTCTGCATCATTCTAAAAGACAGTATTTTTTTCAACTATTTATGTTGCCTATGCTTGAACAGTGAATGCTATCTATGTTTTTGTTTGTTTTTGTAATGTTTGAGTTACCCATTTAGTTCTTTTGGCATTTCTTTTCAAGGTTGATTTGCACTATAAAGAAATGCCGTTCATCTTCTGGCAACAAATTAAACCTTTAGTTTAATCTGTTCCATAAAATAGAAATCCAAGAGGGGAAAGCATTTGAAATCATCATGATGTTCATCAAAGTTTCTCTTTATTTTCTTAACATGGGGTGAGAACCTGGAAAATCAAACGTGTGAAATATTGAATTTTGTCTCTTTGATTTGATGGACCCAAATGGTTATTGTAGGTTGCTGTTAAAGATTTTGTTACCCGGGCTATTATAACTCAGTTTAGAGCTCA
Organism: Citrullus colocynthis; assembly: GCA_031780015.1. Lineage (NCBI taxonomy): Eukaryota > Viridiplantae > Streptophyta > Magnoliopsida > Cucurbitales > Cucurbitaceae > Citrullus > Citrullus colocynthis. Next base: position 2,071,669 of record QLSR01000005.1, on the reverse strand, counting down.
CACCAGCCCGTTGTCTGCACTATGTTTTGATCCTAGTGGGACACTTCTAGTGACTGCATCGATATATGGGAATAACATCAATATTTTCCGAATCATACCGAACTCACGCATTGGATCAAGTGGTCTAAGCTTTGACTGCAGCTCTTCTCATGTCCATCTTTACAAACTGCACCGTGGAATAACATCAGCTGTTAGTACAAATGTGGTTTTCTGATGGTAGTATACTTGGTCTTCATCTTCCTGTGTTTTCCAGTTTCTTACCCTTTCTATTTTCCTGTCTACTTATCACAGATGATCCAGGATATTTGCTTTAGTAACTATAGTCAATGGGTGGCAATTGTTTCATCCAAGGGGACGTGTCATGTTTTTCTCTTGTCCCCTTTTGGTGGTGAAGCTGGATTCAGAATTCTTAATTCTCAGGGTGAAGAACCCTGTCTGCTTCCAGTTCTAACTTTACCCTGGTGGTCCACGTCATCACTCATGATAAATCAGCAATCTTTTCCACCCCCACCACCTGTTACGCTTTCTGTCGTGAGCAGAATTAAATACAGTAGTTTTGGATGGCTAAATACTGTAAACAATTCAGCTGGTTCAGGAAAAGGTTTTGTGCCTTCTGGTGCTGTTGCTGCTATTTTTCATAATACGCTCTCTCACAATATTCAGCATGTAAACTCAAAGCCCAATTCCCTGGAGCATCTGTTGGTTTATACTCCTTCAGGTCATGTAGTTCAGCATGAACTTCTGCCTTCTTTTGGTGCTGAACCAAGTCTCGGCAGTTCTACAACCGAATCAAGTTCTTTTTTACATATGCAGGAAGATGATCTTAAATTAAAAGTTGAGCCGATTCAGTGGTGGGATGCATGTAGAAGATCAGATTATTCAGAAAGAGGGGAGTGCATCTATGACTCCACCTTTGATGGGCAAGATGTCAAAACCAAAACCAAAACCATTCAAAATGAAAGAACAGATACTGAGGAAATCTATGATTTGGATTTCCAGGAAATGAATGATGGTTCTACTGCAGAAAAGGTTCTTAGAGTCAGAGATCAATCTGGTATATCTCATGAGCAATCCCACTGGTTTCTATCGAATGCAGAAGTACAAATGAGCTCTGGAAGGCTACCAATTTGGCAAAACTCCAAGGTACTTCATGTGTGGAAGTAGTATATCAATACCTTGACACATTAATAATTTGATTTGTTCTGTTGTAGATTTATGTTATGAGTTCTCCAAGAATCAATAGTATAGCTGGTGGAGAGTTTGAAATTGAGAAAGTCCCCGTTCAAGAAATTGAAGTTAGGGAGAAGGAACTGTTACCTTGTTTTGACCATTGCCTCAGCCTCAAGTCTGGCTGCAATGACAGGCGAGTACAAGTTCTTGGTTCCAATATTCTACATAATAAATCTTGTACGGAAGTGTGGGTGTTTGGACGGAAGTAGGTGTTTGGGAGGGAATCATTTGGGTACCATAAATCTTTGTAGAATATAGGTTTGGCAACATTGAATCTTGAGATCATTGAAACTGTTTTGAGATTTACTTTTCAAAGATGAATTTTTGGAAACTATATATTTCAAATTTCATTTCCTTCCAAGTTTTTACTTTTTGACGTATTGCTCAAGTTTGATAAAACAGAATAAAAAATTTACAGGAATGTCGTCACATTTATTTAGTACATACCTTGTAACTTTTTTGAGAGGAGTATGGATTTATGTGTGTATGTGTAGGAAGTTGTAATTTCACACAATAAAAAATTTACAGGGGGCAATGAGATGAACTCAAATAGGCGTTTGTTGTGATTGGTTTATAACATTTACCAGTTCCTATTTTATTCTAGCTGTGGTACCATTCTTGGCTTTATTGGATGCTTTTACAACTTTTTACCTGTGTGAATAACGAGCCGTATTTAGCAACATGCGCTCAAATATCTCTAGTTATCTGCTCTGGATTTACTGGCTTGACATTGTATGAGAACTGTATTAAAGAAACTCCTTATTAGCAACCATAAAATTTTCTTCTATCATGATCTATGCGTGTGCAATATTTGGTGTACTATTATCCTTTCTTCGTAGTGAACTTTTGTTAATGGAAGGTTTATGTTATAAAATATATTATTGACTGTTTGGTTGTTTTTTTGGATCCAGAGGCCTTCTTTTGGGAAGAAGTATCAGTCCTACTTCTTTCGAGACGTACCAGTCTGAGGTCAAAGTTACTGAAGAAATTGTTGTTATTTGTCACTCCAAACCTGCATCACTTAGCTCCACAGAGAGCTCAGATGGGGGTAAGAAATAAAAATCTTCTTTAACTTACTAATGGCTTTGGACTGTTCAAATTGATATTGTTACCATTTATCGGTTTGGTTTCCTTCCCGTCTATTAGTTTATTGAAGAGAATTGTGCAAATCGATCGGTAATTGCTTAACTGGTATTGATGATATTGCAAATCCCTTTTATGTACATACTTTGGTTAAATCTAAAATATTGCTTATGTGTCTTCGAGCATGGTTACCTATACTATCCTTTGAACATCGAAGGTTCATCAAGAAGGATGGAAAATTTTATTGATTTTGATCAAGCAAGCTGCGAGAAGTCTTGTACTCCTCTTTGTCAGCATCTAGATGAGATGTACTGGGAAAAAAGAGCAAGTGAATCTTGCATGACTCCAAAATCCTCAAATATTCTATTTACTAAAGTCGAAGGTTTGAGGATCGATGGTTCCCCTTGTGATTTACACTTCTCAAGCAGCAATTTTGATTTCCCTTCCATCGAACAAGTTTCATCCAAAAGACTGCCTTTCAACAAAGGTGCAACTAATATCTCCATTTTAAGCCATGTGAAGTTGAATCATAAGCTCTTGTTGCCAATAGTACTAACTTTGAAATCGCAGTTACTTTTGAACGCATTTGCCAGGAGGAACCCTGCAAGGCATTGGAGAGTAATGATGGTTGCCAAGACATAAATGATATTTCGACTGATCATGTTGATCCCAATGGTAATAGCGATATCGAGTACGAAAATATATGTAGCGATGAGAATGACAAGATATTTGGTGACATGTTCACCTCTTCTGAAGAAGGTTGAACCCTGAAACCTTTGCCTTACCTATTGATTCATTTATCATGAATTCTTTTCAGATTTATCAGTACTTGATTTCTGTTTGGCAGGCTGATATATTGATAAGACTTGTAGATCTTATCGTTGTCAAAGGGTGCTAAAATATCATACCCAGCCACATCTACCAAAGTATGGGAATCTCTCTCTCGTGTATAGATCTTGTGAATAAAATTTCTGTAATATGTGAAAGTATCATCCCTCAATGGTGGTTTTTACAACTGTTCTTGGTGAAATAATATGAAAATATGTCCATACTTGTTGTAAAGTGTTTGTCTTAGAGGATTACACTATAAACTATTTGTAAAAGAATTCCCAAAGGTTTATAAAAGTTGCTTATATTCTTGGAAAGGAATGGATTTTCATAATATTTTTATGAGTGGTTTCCTATTTTCTTGCAGTTTTTGTTTTTCTAACTAATATGTTCTTTAGGATTTTAATTTTTAGGGTTAAGAAAGATGTTTAGTAGTTATATCTTAACTGGTAATCTCATTAGGACCTATGAATTCCATGTATGGGATGGATAATTACTTTTTGAGGTAGAGAAGTTGTTGTGACTACTTTTGTAGTTAGTATTTAATGTGATGATTGTATAATTCAATTGTAATTCAAATTTTATGGTGCTCAATTATTTATGATATTAAAATTCTATAAATTTCTCGACAATTTAAGTGGGTTTCATGTGAGATTATTATTTTTGCTACTACTTTTGCATTTAGTGGTTGCTATCCATTTATCATATTGAGGATTTTCAATTTACTGGTGAGATTAATTAAAACGCATCACTTAATTATAGAAAACAAAAGAAAATCAATTAGAATAAAAATATAATTAGCAATATTGTGGTTAGAAATATTTATTAAAAAAAAAAAAAATCAGTGTTGAGTCGTTTATGACACTTCGACTATCTATCTGTATGGGACATTGTCAAGTTGTTAATAGCGATGCCTATTTAACTCGTGGGATTGAAAATCTGTTCAAACAGAATTTCCAGATTAGATAGAGAATGGGCGAGGGAGCAAAGAGACTTTTCTCTCCGATAACTATATAGGGACGAAGAATATTCTTCGTCCTTACCCTGCCCAAATTAATCAATTGAAGGGACCGATTGTTTTGCTTTCATTTTTATTTGAAAATCACAACAAAAAAAAGATCATATTACATAAATGTTAAATTAATTACTAAGAACTTACTTTTGAAGAATCTTTCTTCAATTCTTCTCCACAGCCGTGCTCTACTCGTTGTCATTGAATAGATCTCTCAATCGTTGTCATTGAATAGATCTCTCAATGAATTGTGACACTACTAAAAGAGTCTTCCCTACCATTTTTTGACAAGAGACTAGTTTGTGGAGACTATCTTTTCAAGAGAATGAAATTTTGTATTATGGAGATCAAAATAAAACATAGAAAATTTTTGTATAAAAAATATATATATAGATATATATATATTAAGTTGAAGACTTATGTTTGTAATATTTAAATTTTACAAATTATGTAAACTACATATTTTAGTTATGTCTTATTTTAGTAAGGGATTTTATAATGTTTTATTTTAATAACAATTGTATTAAATGATTTTATTTACTTGGGAATAAATTAATTTTTTTTTTAAAAAAAATTGAATGAATTAAGAAAAAAAAATTAATTTCCCCGCAGTATACTTGATTCCTGTGAATTTCCTGCAAGGATCGAGAATCTACATCCTAATTCTTGCAAAACTAAACAAAAAAATTTCAGTGATGAGGATCAAAATAAAGGGTCGGGATGGGGACCCACGGAACATCTCTAGTTGTTAAATAACTCCTAAAAAGTAACATTCTAGATAGATGGGCGATGGCTTACTTCTCTTAAAAAGGAAGATTTGTATAACTAATTAACATTTGACTAATTGAAACATTATTTTATATTCTAGAGGATTTTATAAACCTATATGAATTAGTAATGTGATCTTTTCGAACTATAAAAACTACCTTCTAACTTTCTTCAAATTATAGGAACCAAATTTGTAATTTAATAGAGATTATTAAATATGAAAAATGAAAAACATATAATATTCAATAATTTCATTCATACTTATCAAAGACCAATGTTCTATCTGAAATTTAGAGATTAAGATATAAATCAAAAGAAGTTTTTTCAGTAAACTTATTCCGATAAAGATATTATTTTCTATAAAAGAATATTGACTAAGAAAGTATATTTTTCTATTAAACTATTAATAAATATTTTAATGTTGGAATATTGACTAGAAAAGTATATATATATATATATATATATATATACTGAACTATTACTAAATATTTCAATTTTTGTCGAAAATTTGTTGTCCCAAGATGACAAAGTTATTGAAGGAGTTCAAATCGTGTTAAAGTGGATATAAAGTTGGTAGATTTTTTGCATATCTCTAATGTCAACCATAATTAAATCGTTGAATAACATAATCTCTTTGTGAATAAGAGAATTATGGTAGACATGAAACTCTAATCAAACTATTAGTGTACTAAGCAAAAGTACGTTCGATGGTGACGGATGAAAACTATTGATGTTGATAAAAATGTCAAGGTCCCAATTTTACAGAAATAACGATGTGATAGATATTTCTTAAAAAAATATTTAGAAAATTAAGAGAATATTTCAATTAATAAATATTTTTGAATAAGTTAACAGGACCTTTTATTGAAATATTGTATTTAGTAAAAATAATTAGAAAAATATTGTAGCTTGGAAACTATTTAGGAAAATATGGTAGTTGGGAGGAGAGAGAAGATTGAAAAGTGGAAAAGGCAAAGGGCGAGACCTCAACCTTCGACAAAGGCAAAGGTCGAGACCTCAACCCTCGACCAACACAAGCCTTCGACCAACGCAAAGCCTACTTCGACCAATGCAAGGAGGCATGAGAGAGAAGATTGAAAAGTGGAAAAGGCAAAGGTCGAGACCTCAACCTTCGACCAAGGCAAAGGTCGAGACCTCAACTCTCGACCAACGCAAGCCTTCGACCAACGCAAGGAGGCCTCAACTTTCGACCAATGCAAGGCCTACTACCAACGCAAGGCCTACTACCAACGTAAGGCCTACTACCAACGCAAGGAGATTCTGCTGCACGTCCTGTCGTCGCAGAGAATCCGCCGCAGGTCTCGTCGCGTCGTCGCAGAGATTCCCTGCGGCAGAGCCCGTGACTTATGGTCGAGGGTTCAACCCTCGACCAAATGTCTTTAAATGCCGCCCCGGCCTCTCTTCCTCCCACTATTTCTTCTTCCAATCTGGCCTCTCTTCCTTCCACTATTTCTTCTTCCAATCCGACCTCTTCTTCCTCTCATTTTCCCACTATCTATCGAAATACTCTTTTTTTCCAAATTTACGAGGTTTGTAAATTTGATTTATGAAATATATTTTTTTTAAGATAATATAAATTTTTTCTCCTATTCTCTTGCTATTTTTATTTTTACAGTATTTGTTGCTATTTGGAAAGCAAAGATCGATCGTTGTCACTTTGAGAAAGAAAAATAAGTAAACCATTACTGAATTTGTAAGTTATCATTTCATTTTCTGATATTTATATTATACTAGACATACCATTTAAATCTAAATATGTCATTTTAATGTTCGTATTTACTTTGTTAATAGTGTTTGAATTGAATAATATTTATATATTGATGTTATGAGTTTCTATAAGTTAATGTTCTTGTTTATATTATATTAGCTTTATCATATTAATATTATATTAGATCTACCATGTTAATTTTTTTAAAAAAATAATATTGATTTTTAGAAGAAATAATATTGATCTTTATTAAAATAAATAATATTAGTTTCATAATTTTTTTAAAATAATATTACCTTTTAATGTTCTTTTTGTTTTTTAAATTTAGAATTACAGTAAATTCTAATTTTTTAGTATAAATTTATATTTTCATTGTATTTTAGAGATTACTAGATTTTTTTAATATTAGAGTTTTTAGTTAAATAATTAGTGATGTATATTGTTGTTTTCTTTTTTTTAGAAAATGGCAGACAAGTGTTTGGGATTTATGTTGTTTACAAATGGTCATATGATTGATGGTGTTGATGGAGTTGAATATGATCGGCCAGCATGTGGGGGTTTTAGCATAAATGTGAATAGTGGACTTGTTTTTGAACAATTTGTTGAAATGATTGGGCTGTCACTTGGTGTAGATATGAGATCAAACCACTTAGAAATAATATACAGACATCCTAATCTAACACCATTAGGATCTGTAAAGTATATGTCATTCCCCATTCATAACGAACAAGTGATGAATCTGATGTTTTCAATTGCAATGCCGCTCCGGAACCTAATGCATTTATTTGTAAATGTGAGTAGGGTAGGCTTGGATGTAGACTTGAATGCACAATCGTTGAGTCAGTTTGAAGACTCGAATCAATGTATTGATCCTAATCCTGGATCAGTTGCACCAGCCTATGACGATAAAAATATGGTGGCTGGTAATCAATATAGGGATTTTAGAACAGAAACAGATGATGAATTCGAGGAGTTGGATTTTGATGGTCGTGAACATGAAATGCCGTCAGATACATTCACTAATCTTGACATGAATATAATAGATAGCGTTAGATAACATGACCCAGTTGTAGCCTCGGTAGTCGTTGACAATACCCAATTATATAAGGGTATGATTTTTCAAAACAAAGAAATGTTACAACATTTGGTCAAGTGTCACGCACCATATGAGATTGTGGAATCAACACCGAATATTTGGGCAATTCGGTGTAAGAAATGGGAGGATGGTGACCAACATACATGTATGTTGACCAACATACATGTATGTTGACCAACATACATGGTTTTACTCAGAGCTTAGCCAAACTCATGTGCAATTAGATTCTTCAATGATTGCACTGGAGTTTTGTGAAGCTGTGAGGGAAAAACCATCCATCAGTGTGGCACAACTACAATCCGACATCAAAACAAAATGGGGATACCATGTTCCTTACCACAGGGTGTGGAAGGGTAAACGAAAGGCATTGGCCAGAGTGTTTGGTGATTGGGATGACTCATACAAACTATTGCCCAAGTGGTTGTATATGGTCAAGCATACAAATCCCGGCACACGAGTGGAGTGGAGAATAAAGAGCACACCTACTGAAGGACATGCCATCCTTACTTTTTTATTTTGGGCATTTGGTCCTTGTATAGAATCATTTAATAGATGTCGGCCGATTATTCAAATAGACGGTACTCACTTGTATGGAAAATATCGAGGAAAGTTGCTAATTGCTACATCAGTTGATTCGAATGGGCATCTTCTTCCTCTTGCATTTGCCGTTGTAGATGAGGAGTCTGCTGACACGTGGGGATGGTTTTTAAACACCTTAGAGAAATTGTTATACATGAAGAGGTGTGCTTGATTTCGAATCGGAATGGTGGCATCATCTCGGCAGTGAACAATCCAGAAAATGGTTGGACAGGGCCAAAATGTCACCATAGATTCTGCTTACGCCATATTATAAGTAATTTTAATAAAAAAATACAAGTTCAATACATTAAGAAATTTTGTATATCGTGTTGGATGTTAGTTCCAAGTTCGCAAGTTTTTAATAAAGCAGTGGAAGACATCAAGCGAATAAATAGGAGTTGTATGAGTTTTTTTGACAACATTGGTATTAAGCAATGGACTCAAGCGCACGATGGAGGGTTTAGGTACGGGTGGATGACGACGAATCTATCAGAGTGCATCAATGGAGTCCTCAAAGGAGCTCGAATGTTGACGATAAATGCTCTTGCTCAAATAACATTCTACAAGTGTGTAAATTATTTTGAGAAAAGAAGAGAAGAAATAAGAGCTGCCTTGGAGCGTCGAGATAAATACACCAGTAATAATTTTCTTTTTAATAATCAACAATTTGTTCCAAATATTTTTATAATACTGAGTGAGTAAATATTCAGGTACGCACACGAAAAAATCTCAAAATGGGCTACAAAATCCAGTAAACATGAAGTCCAATTATATGATCGTATGAAGGTGTATTTCATGTGAAAACCGAACGTCACAGCCTCAATTCTAAAGGAGGAAATATTCAAATACTGAAGCTAAGTGATTCCGAACGGTACTGTTCATGTAACAAGTGGCAAGCATTTGACATTCCATGTTCGTATTTTATGGCAGTTTGCTCACGATTTAACATGAACTATGAAGATTTTATTGAGGACTATAAAATGTCGACATACACTGCATGCTACTCTCCTCAATTTAAACCTGTATCGCATGAAGACTACTAGATCACACCTCCTAATATGTCTGTTTTACATGCCGACCCGACGTTATTGAGAAAACCTGGTAGACCAAAGAGTTCACGATATCATAATGAGATGGATTGGACAGAACCAAGTTCTCAAGTACGTTGTGGATTTTGTAATCAGTTAGGTCATAATCGAAGGAAATGTCCTTCGTTACGAAGACAGGCACCAGACAATTAGAGATTTTTTTCGTTAACATTTCTATCATGTAACCAATGTTTTAATAATAAAATTAATATTTTTATCATGTGCTCTCACTATATCACTCTCTCTCGCTTTTAAGTCCTAATTTATTTGTATGCTTTACACGATAAATATATAATTTGTTTTCTTTTAGATCAAGGCTTTAAACCCAGGACCGATTGATCTCGATATTTTATACGATCAATATGTTCATCGATCAACAAATGTATGGCAAGATCGGACTACAGGCGAGATGTGCTGTAGAAGGCGTGAGGCGGTTGTTTATCGTACCATCCCACTCCATTATCGCATACTACCACTTCTGCGTGCATCAGGCTTTTATGGGGTTGTCAGGCTAGGATTCATTCAGTTAGACTGGCACCTCATCACTACACTTGTTGAGAGATGGAGGCCAGAGAACCATACATTTCATGTGCCTACTGGAGAAGTTACTATCACGCTCCAGGACATAGAAATATTATTTGGGCTACCTGTTAATGGCGAGCCTGTTACCGGGGTAATGCATGACAACTGGCTGCATATTTGTCAGATGCTACTCAGTGTGACCTCACCTGCAAATAAAATTAGGAGATCAAAGTTGAGTCTAACATGGCTGGGGACACAATTTCCAAGACTTGATGATGATGCAGACGAAGAATCTGTCAAGAGATACACAAAAGCATACATACTGCAGATGATGGACGGAAGTCTGTTTTCTGATAAATCAAGTCACTTCGTGCACCTAATGTTCCTTTCACTCTTAGCCAATCTCCATGAGGCGAGACGGTATTCTTGGGGTGGAGCGTGTTTGGCATGGCTGTATAGACAGCTATGTAAGGCAACAAAACCTGATGTTCGTGAAATCGATGGGCCTCTGATATTGCTACAAATATGGGCTTGGGAACGATTTCCAACAATGGCTCCACAACTCCGACATGTCAACGATCATCAATTAGCAGAACTAGCCTACGGTTCTCGGTATGTCATTTTTTAATTTAATTTAGCTAATTTTTTTGTGACGAATATAGTTAATTTTAAACCTAAAATATTAATTTAATAATATAGGTGGAGAGACCAATTTTGTGTAACTAGATCAGCTACACATGTAGTGAGTCAATATAGATATATGCTTGATCTGCTTCAACCTGACCAAGTATGTGAATACTAAACCCAAATGAATTTTGTATACATATTTTTTTATATACTTGTGTTTAATATTTTTAATGTAATATGTTATGTTTCAGATTATTTGGTAGCCGTTACAAAGCTGTTATGGACACTTTGCCCAATTTTTGTTCGAGCGGTCAAGACATATGGCGGACGATGAGCCCACTCATATGTTTTCACATTGGTGAGTGGCATCTTCCTGACAGGGTAATCCGACAGTTTGGTTTCAAACAGGATGTTCCATCAGAGTGCAATACTGAACCCCTACTACATGACATTGACCTGAGAACTGCAGATTGGTCTGAAAAAGTTGCACATTTGGTAGTGCGATGGCACTATCGTAGAAGGTTTATTGCAATCGGCGTTTCACTTGAGCAATTCGATAGGGATGTAACTCAAGATTACATCCTTTGGTATAATAATATTACGAGACGCTACATTACTAGTCCGGGAGCGGCTTTGGGTCATTTGGTATATAATCAAATATTGTCTAATTATTTTTTATTTAAATTTTATTTGAAATATTATTTAATTATTTTGTAATTGACAAAGATCGAGCAATAGTAGTCTTCGTGATGTTGCAAATGATCCAGATCAATGATTTACTATATGCAATAATAACACAAGTTACATGGAGGAATTACACTATATGTACAATATACCTATTGCACCTCCACCAATTCCTAGGCATAGAGGACGTGCTCGAGAAGAAGATGAGTTTGATGCGGTTGACCATAATGTGGAAGAATTGTCTCCTATGATGCAGACGCAAACGCAGAGCCAGACTGGTTATGCTAGTCCAATGATGATGCAACCAGCCTTTGGTTCAGGATATTATAATTCAGAAGCCGGGTCATCGTCTTCAAACATGCATACACATGAACACGACGTCTATGAAGCGCCTGCAGAGGTACCAGAGCAACCAAATCCACCAGAGCAATCTAGAGTACAAAGTCGACGACGCCAACCAGCTCGAAATTGGCAACGTCCGCCTTGTGGGACACATTGAATTTTTTTATTATTACTAATTTTAGTAGAAAAAAAACAATAAATTGTTGTATTAATATTAACACTTTAATTTTATATTGATTGGTTAATGATAAAATATATGTTTGTTATTATAACAGTTTTTAAAAGAATGTTAGTTAAAATAATATTATTAAAGTATAAATCTAAATAATTTATAAAACTACAATATTTTTTAAAATTTATTAAAGTATAATTCTAAATAATTTATAAAACTATAATATTTTTTAAAATTTTTCGAAGTGGGGAGGTGGAAGAAGTGGAAGGGGAAGGTGGGAGAAAAAATAATTTAAAAATATATATATATATAATTTGGTCGAGGGTTGAACCCTCGACCAAGCAAATGAAAAAAAAAA
>QLSR01000005.1:2022784-2059055 GCA_031780015.1 Citrullus colocynthis | reverse complement strand
TTTTTTTTTTTTTTTTTTTTTTTTTTTTTTTTTAATTTTAAGTTTGTCTTCATTCATTTTGCATAACAAATAAGCCTCTTTCAAACAAGATGCCTCAAGAATTAAATTTTGAAGAAGTTTATCTATTATTTCTCTAAAAGTTTTGAAACGTAGATATTTTAAAAGAAAATTATACATGTAAATCGATAAACAGATCGGAGATCAAATTGTTTTATTCTATAAAGAGTAAGTTATTACGTAATAAAACTTACCCTTAATTTTGATGATAATTTTCATGATAGAGACTAAATCGTATAAATTTCAAAGTATAGGAACTAAATTTTTATTTATTTTCAAGGACTAAATTATCCTAAATCTAAAAGTAGAGAGATTAATGGTGTGTTCTCATTTTCAAGTGTTTAATTTAAAAAAATAAGTCATTTTAAAAAAAATAAGAAATTAGAGTGTTTGACAACCACTCAAAATAGATTTTGAGATGTATTTTAAACAATTTTTATCAAAAGAGTTTAAATAAAAATGAGTTTTTTGAAAATCATTTTTTTCTCAAATCAATTCAGATGGACTCTAGATCGTTACCAAATAAATTATTCCTTCCATAAAGGTTGGAAAAAATCTTTTAACCTAAGTTCTAAAATTTACAATATTAAAAAATGAAAGAATATTAAATCCTAATTAAAAAAAAAAAAATCTTTAAACCCTAAATCCAAACAAAAAAGAAAAAAGAAAAACTCCTCTACGGCTGTAAACAGCGTACAACTTACTTCAACATCCGACGTGGCAGATCCTGCTAGGCTTACAACTGTCACAGTCGCATTCCGAAGTGTATTTTCGCGTGACTATTACAAGTTAACGTCGTCAAGTCCACGTCAACTAAAAGTTCACGGCCGTCACGCTTTTTGATCTCTCTGTCTCTTCTTCCCCAACCAAACCACCCTCTCCAGCACGTGACCGCTGTCTCAAAAGCCAATAACCTCTCATCCAAACCTCCCGCCTCGGACTCCCCAAGTAGGCTCGGACAACCGTTTGACTCCGAACCTAAAACCCTCAAACAAAAACAAAAATACATATATAATTAATAAACAAATAAATAAATATTCTGCCATTAAAGAAAAGAAGAAGAGAAAGCGTTTCTTGGTTCGTTTGTTGTAGAAACTGAGAGAGGCTGTGGCTGTAGTCATTGAATCTTCTCGAAGAAGCCTTCACAGTTCTTCCTAAAGCAAATCCAGTACAGTGATAAGAGATTTTAATCCGTTTTTTTAATTTATTTTGGTTTGAAGATTCTGTGATCTTTTCTCTGTTTGCGTCTCTTTGAAGCTAATCGATCTCGCGGTTTGGGAGTTTTTCGTTTTTTATCTTTCTTTTTTGCAGGTTTCCGCCATTAATTTTGAGGTTTCTCACGAGATATCTTGCTTCTTTTTCAACCTCTTGTTTTGTTTCTCACGGGAAAGAGTTCTTAAAGTATTCCGTTGGTTGCACTATATAATTGTATTGTGTTTGTGTTGCTCCTATCTGTCAGAGTTTGCTGCTGCTGCTCTAATGGCGGAGGAGAAGAAGCAGAGTGAGTTGAGGATGAGGATGAGGAGTTTTTTTGTGATTGTATTGTGTTTAGTGCAATGCTGTTGGTTTTCGGATGCGATTTTGGATCCCATTGATTTTTTGGCTCTGCAATCGATACGGAAGGGTTTGGAGGATTCGCCCGGCTCTAATTTCTTCGCGTCTTGGGATTTCACGGCTGATCCTTGTAATTTTGCCGGTGTTTTCTGTGATTCTGATAAGGTCGTCGCCCTAAACCTAGGGGATCCGCGTGCTGGTTCACCTGGTTTGGTTGGCCGGATTGATTCTGCCATTGGCAAGCTCTCAGCACTCACGGAGTTTACCATTGTTCCTGGTCGAGTATTTGGAGCTTTGCCGCAGTCTCTCTTCCAACTGAAGAATCTCCGTTTTCTCGCTATCAGCCGGAACTTCATCGCTGGTACTCTTCCGGCGAACCTTGGCGAGCTTCGTAGCTTGAGAACGTTGGACCTCAGTTACAATCAACTCACCGGAGAAATTCCTCGCTCCATCGGAACGATTACGGAGTTATCCAATGTCATCCTCTGCCATAATCGTCTCACAGGTTCAGTTCCTATGTTTCCGTTCCGTAGCCTTAATCGTCTTGATCTGAAGCACAACAATCTCACCGGACCTCTTAGCCCGGACTCTCTTCCTCCTTCTCTCCAATACCTCTCTCTCTCATGGAACCGCCTCAACGGTCCTGTCTTCCGCCTTCTCAGCCGCCTCGACCAGTTGAACTACCTCGACCTCAGCCTGAACCAGTTCACCGGAACCATTCCAACTCGGATCTTCAGTTTCCCGATCGTCAACCTCCAGTTGCAACGGAACTTCTTCACCGGTCCAATCCTACCGGTTGATCAGGTGACGATCCCGACCGTCGATCTCAGCTACAACCGTCTCTCCGGTCCGGTATCCCCAATGTTCTCCACTGTGCAGAATCTGTACCTGAACAACAACCGCTTCACCGGCGAAGTTCCGAACAGCCTTGTGGATCGATTGTTGGCTGCGAATATTCAAACTCTGTATTTGCAGCACAATTTTCTGACGGGAATCGCCATCAATCCGACGGCGGAGATTCCTCTAAGTAGCTCATTGTGTTTGCAGTACAACTGTATGGTGCCGCCGATACAGACGCCGTGCCCGGAGAAGGCCGGCAACCAGAAGACGAGGCCGACGGAGCAGTGCGGCGAGTGGAGAGGGTGAAATCTGGAAATTCACAATCAGGGGCATAAGTGAAAGAAAGTAATTAAAAGTGAAAAAAAAAAAAAGATTTTTTTAATTTTTAATTTTTTAAATATAGTTTTGGATAATTAATTGATGAATATATACAAATGGGGGGGAATATTCTATTATTTACTTTTAAATATTCGTTTATTTGTTTTGTGCTTAGTATTTTGGAGGGTAAAAAATAAGAATACTCTTCTTGATGTAATTGCTTTGGGGGAAAGCTCTGTATGCTTCTTCAATTATATGTATAAAGTCCATTTGTTTTTATTTATTTATTTATTTTAGATTTCCCCTTAGCCTTATTTTTCTTTTCTAATACATATTTATTTATTATATATGAGGATTGATTTGATAATGATTTATTTTTTTATTTGTGAAGTTTATGTTGTTTTGTTTTTAAATTTCTATATTTTTTATTTTCATATTTTAAAAAATATATATTTGAATTTTTAGTCAAATTTTAAAAAATAATAATAATAAAAATTTTGAAAATTACTTTTTGTAATTTTTAAGTAATTTTTAAATATTCATTTAGTTTTTAAAAACATTAATAGAAAGTGTATAACAAAACGAAAACGGAAAAGTGTATAACAAAACGAAAACGGAAACTTATTGGTGGAAGTTGTTTTTATAAACTTAATTTTTAGAAGTAAAAAATAAAGAACATTAGATTGTAATTTGTAACGAGGTAATATTTTTATTTTTAAATTTGTAATATTATAGCTTATAAATTTTTGTATGTAATGGTTTTGTCTCTATAATTTTATACTTATAAGGATTTCGTTTTTATCATATAAAATTCTAAAAACTCTTTTGAGGTGCAGTGAGTTCTTAGTTTTAATGTATATCGATAAACTGAAATTGTTACATTAATGAAAAAAAAATGTTCAAGTATTTTTTACATCTTTCTAAAGCTACAAATATTTAAAACGATTATTATAAAATAAATAACTCAATTCTTTCTTCTTCTATTAGTTCAAGAAACATGGGAGTGAATATTTGAATATGCAACTTATAAGAAATCATCTACTTTTAATTTAACATAGTTACATTATTGAAAGGTCGAGACCTAGTATCGAAATTTGAATGCTCGATGAAAATTTAGACTAAAAAATGTGTTGTAATAGAATAATATCAAATGGGTCGAAAAATCGAAAAACACATAATTTCTAAACTAATTTGGTTTGATTTTCAAATTCATCAAACAAGCCTATGATTCCATTGTGAGGATGAAGCCAATTAACAACTTATGCAAGAAGAGATTAGGTAAGGATAATTAAACCACATGGGGAATTATAAAGAAATCACAAAGTGTAAGATATAAGTCATCATCAACAGACTAAGCAAAATGTATTTGCATTGTCACACTTTTAGTTACTTCATTCACTGTCTTTTCTTTTTTCCCTATAACTTTACAACCCAAAAAAATGAATAAACTAACCTTATTCCATCAATCCAAAAACTTTACTAACTTTTCCTAAAATGAACTTAAAATTTAATTCATAGCAATTTGAGGGAGACAAACTTTGCTAGGAAACTTGAGAACTCTTAATTCTTAGCCTTTTATGGGAGACAACTTTCAATTACTTCTCTCCAAAATGAATTCTTATCTTACTTCATCTTATTGAATAATATTTGTGTATCAATCATGAATGCCACAAGTTGGCTCATAAAGAGTGGCAAAGGATCTTCCAAATGAAATTAAGGTGCTAGAGAGACAAAGAATTAGGGCATTTGTCCAAATGTTTTCCTATTTTATTTTAATTGGTTTCTGTCCAATTATAAATTTAGTCTCTGAACTTTAATGTTTGCATCTAATAGACTCTTGAATTTTCAATTTTTTGTTTAATAGATCTTAAAATTTTATAATGTATAATAGGTCCTTAAAATTTCAATTTTGTGAATGTATCACAAGTTTCAGGAACATATTAAACATTTTTTAAATTTATGAATCTAAATTAGACAGAAAAACAAAATATAGGGACTAAATTGCAATCTAACCCAAAAAATATTCTCTCAACAATTCCTAAATTTCTCTTGTAATAGAAAAAACAAAAAGTTACCTTAAAAATGTGGGAGAGGAATTCAAACCTACTACTTGTACACAGAGATTGAAATTAAATAAAACTATGTTCATATCAGTAGGAAGAGAGATTGATCTACATATATCTCAACGAGTCAAAACATCGGTCCAAGACTTGAAGCTTTTCTCCATGCTAGAATTATGACCATCTAAATAGAAGGTTAAGGGAGGAAAATTTTAATAAGGGGCATAATTATTAAGGGAAGATTCTTAATCACTTAGAAAGTGAAAAACTACTTTATCTTTTATGTTCATTGTATGTTAATTATTATTCAAAGGGCTGTTAATAATTTACCAAAGTTTCTTCCACAAGTAGGACTAGTGGGCCATATTTTATTATTAAATAAATAGCTTAAATTTTCACTTAAAAAAATATGTTATCCAAGTAGGGGCCCTCATAGTTTTATGTTTCCCCCTTTTTCTTCAATGCTTCCTCCAAAAGTTCTCTTCTCAACTCATCATTATATTGCTTAAAAAAAGGGCAAATTGCATAACTATTGCATAACTATTCCTAGAACATGGTGTTAGTTACAATTACACCCTAAAACTTTTAATTGTAAAAATTGGATCCCTAAACTTTTACAAGTGTTAAAATTAGACCCTCAAACTTACAATAATCGTAGAAATTAGCCCCACAAATGATAAAAATTGAACCCTCAAACTTATACAAATGTTACAATTTATATCATTGTGTAAGTTTGAAGGTCCAATTTGACCCAATTTTAACACCCATATAAACTTGAGGCGCAATTTTTACAATTGAAAGTTTAAGGGTATAATTGCTACTACCATATTTTAGGGGTAGTTCTTGTAATTTGCCCTAAATAATTGAAAGAAAAAAAAATCATTATGATCTCCATAAAAAACTGGTCATTTTGCATGTAGGATATGTTGGAAATTGAAAAAGCAAAAGTTAGGACTTGAAGAAATCCTCATTTTTCATTTTGAACTACTCAAGCCTTGTTTCACTGCAACTTCAAGATTGTTCTCAAAATGAATTCCCTTTTTTTTGGTTCAAATTACAATTTAATGTAACGTTTCCCATAAAAATTGTGTTTCTTCTCTAGTTTGTTATGATTTGTTTTTCGAAACAATTGGCATATGCTTTCGCTTTCAATATAAGCTATCATCCAACATAATACTACTATGTGTGTATATATACATATATTCGCAATTTCAATGAAGACGATAAAAATTTCATAGAAATTCCTTATTTCTTCTACTTTCGCTTTCTAAAAGGTCTGTCAAAATCACAATAATTGCTTTAACAACGATTTTGACAGCAACTTTTGTGTTTACTTTCAAAAGTATAATTGAATGGACTTATTTTCTATTGAAAATTATTGCACCTCCAAATTCGTTACGATTTTGCAGTGTATTTTTGTTCCTTCTTCCCCATCTTTGGGATAAACATTTCTTGACTTTCAAACATGAAAATGGGAATGGGAATATAAATAATGCATTTCATGAAAGTTTTGAGCCCCAAAAAAGGTGCAACAGTAATGAGTATTGCTTTGCTTCACAAGAAATTGAAAGCAAATGCAAATAATTGGTTAGTGAGTTTGGTATGTTCAGTCATTATATTATAGATTTCATATTTCTAGTAGGACTTGGACCATCTGCTTATCAATTATTTTTCTCATTCAAGTATAAATAGTCAGCACATTCAATAATTTTGTTACTCTTTTAGCATGAAAAGACTATATCTTTATTTATTACATCCTTCTCTACCTATTGTACAGAATTATGTTTCCCTCTTGAATTCTTGAATTCAACTTTGAGTACCTTTGATGGAAAGTTAAGAACGAGTGTCCCCCTTGCATCTTACGTGATAGGCGGCCTAGCTAGGACCCTACTCGACTGACGTATAAAAAGTAAAGTGGTTGCAGCACGAGTTCGCTTCCTGTCAAAAACTTGGCAAACCTTGAATGAACTTAGAATCCGAAGACACTATCTAGCAGTAAAACATTGAATTCTAAGTTTAAACAGACATTATTTAGCAGTCCTATTTGTAAATAACTGTGAATCTAAAGAAAGGAGTAGGTTTAATTACAAATTTGGTCCCTATAGTTTAGAAATAGTTAGTATTTGGTTCCTATGATTTCAAAAGTAAGAATTTAGTCCTTATGATTTGATAAAACCTTATAAATAGTCCCTATATTTTGATAAAGTCCTCGTCCCTACCATGAGGACTATTTACAAGGGTTTTATCAAACCATAGGAACTAAATTCTAATAATAAACTACAAAAACTAAGATCTAACTTTATATAAACCATAGTAACCAAATTTAAAATTTAACAGAATCTCAAAGAAAATCTGACTTAAGGTGGTGGTGACATTGGCAGAATTAAGAGCAATAATAAGTTCTGTCCCTATTCTAAGAGTGAAAAAAAAGGATAGAATTAAGAAGAAACACTGATGCTATGCACTTTTCACCATTTTGTTGAACATTATTCAACAAATTTATACACTTACATATATGTATATCATATTATTCACATAGATTATACAGAAACATTATATCGAAGATTTGTTCAAGTAGGACCAACAAAATATTGCAACCGTGAGATATAAAAGGCATATACTAATTGCATCTTATTTTTGACAGTAAGATAGGATGCATGCACCACAGTGCTATACTGCATTTGCCAAGCTATAAAGGACAGGGAAGAGCTTGGCTTACAATTTTCTTCAGCAGTCTTCAGTAGAAATGTCGCCTGCGGACCCTCTTCTTGTTCGGAGGAGTCGGTGCTTCACCACTGCCCGGAAATTCCCATTTGACAACATCCCCATCCCATGAAGAGCTTACAAGCATTGGATATTGAGGGTGCCAGCTACAGTCTCTTACTGGTGATTTATGATGCTTGAGGTTTGCAACTAGAGCTCCAGTCAACTGCAAAGGATATACAAACAAGAGAGATAAAACAAAATATAAACAATAAGATACGTGGAATATAATTTTTCTAACCAGAAATACCCAATTGCTGCCTATGAGTGCATTTTTCTATGACCAGGAATCCCCAATGCTAGCCAGTGCCTAATTTAGCAACATCCGATGACTGATAGTTCGATAATATTGTAATCAATATCTCAGGTAAACAGCCAAAAGTATTTCAAATGTGGTTATATCAAACCACTAAACTAAGTTCTAATGGATAGGATAGTGTGTATATATAATCTTTTATACATCTTGTTAACACTCCTTCCAACATGTGAGTTTGGAAATATATGTAATATTCAAACGGAAAAGCGATTGATACTAGTTGAAGCGAATAACATTCCAAGAGTTCAAACACACGATCCTTGCACCCAAAACCAGGGTAAACTAATACTGAACTCAACAGCTTAGCTAATATTTAAATTAATAGTGAATTTAATATTTCAAACATATGCTCAAAACTCTCCTCGCTTGTGTTCAGCGTAATAACCACAGGTGAGCTAAGTAACTCCCTCACTTGTGTTCAGCATAATAACCGACACGTGAGCTAACTAACAAAGAATTACATGAACTTTTAGGTAAACTAGTGATTCAGCTATGACCTGTGCCCTAGAAAATCAGCAAGAGATTTCAATGAAGGCAATAGACCCAGTCTACAAGCCAAGAAAGCTTTGAACTGCAAATGAAAACTTTTAGGAAAACAATTTCCAATATCCAAGATAACATGGAAACTAATAGAAATGCTATTAGGTATGCTATTTGGGATATTAAGGGAATGTCAGTAATTAGCCATAGAGTTTGTTAAGAAAGTTTTGTTAAAAATAGGGTGGGATAGAAGGAAGAAGGTAGGCAATTATTCGGTTGAAACAGGGCTTGAGTGATATCAAGAGAGCACCTCAAATTACATTGGTTCTATCATAACCTTCTCTTGAGGATTCCACATTAGAAAGATCAGGAAACCTCACAATCTTTATAAGATATATGGGTTACTCCTCACATTACCAAATGGTTTTGAGATGGAACACCATGTTATCTATTATGGAACCAAAGCCCATGAAGCCCAAATGAAGATTCAGTCTAAAAGAAATTTGGTATCCAATCCAAGAATGGTGAACCTAAAGAAACACTATCTTGAGAAGACATGGTGAGGATCCCACATCGAAAAAATAAAAAGACCTTACACTCTTTGTAAGATACATGAGTTACTCTTCCCATTATCAAGTGGTTTTGAGATGGAACCTCATGTTTATCTATTATGGTATCAGAGTTGTGTTCGTAAGGAAGAAGAAATTTATCATGCCAATTGGTCATGATATGAAACTCTGTGTTTCTCTAATATAGTATCAAAACCCATGAAGCCCATACGGGATTCAATAAAAATAATAATAAAAATCCAATGTAAAAATGGTGATCTAAAAAAGACACCATCTTGGAGCATGTTGAGGAACCCACATAGCAAAAAATAGAGAAACCGCACTACATCTTTATGAGATACATGAATTACTCACCCTATTTCTAATTGATTTTGAGATGAAACTCCATGTTTATGTATTACCTTCGCTTTCAACATTCTCACAAAAACTATTAAACCATTGCCTAACTTCCTCCCCACCCACTCCTTCCATGTATAACCAACTCCCTCTTCCCAACAAACTCTTTAGCTAATTACTATCATGCTATCTAACAATATTTCTATGAATTACCTCTGACGGCAGTCTAACATGTTCTTTTGCATTTGCACATTATTAGTAATAAAAATTAATGTTTTCCATATCCGTGCAGTGTGCCATCGGAATAAAATTCTGGTTTTGTCTTATTTAAGAGGGACGAAGCTATAAATTAAATGATTCCCGGGCTCCAACTTCAACTTGAAACCTCACGTGAAAATAAGATGCATATAAATAAATGTCAGATGACTTACCAAATCATAGATATAAACACAAGAATTGTGAGATCCAGTGTAGATGTACTTCTGACCGGTACTGCAATAATGAAACATAGATGGGGAATCAAAATATAGATAGTCTCAACTATTAACCATCTCCAACGTATCTATATACGTAGAAATTTGAATTCACAATAAAATAAGGTTCATTGAAAACCAAGCAAAGTAGGGAAATGAAACCAATAACAGATGAAATTAATGCAGGTTAGCTACTTCCCTTGAAACAAAGCTTAGCATAGCACAACTGCTGCAAAATGCAAAACCTCACAGGTAATATTTTCATGCAGCAGAGCAAATAGTTAAATGTCTCTCAGTCATGCTACGCAAGACAGACAAAGGAACTCCATCCTATGAATTCCCAAACTATTAGTCAAAGGTATCTTAAAATATAATATGCAGTTGCAGCCACAAAACCTCACCTATATTCCGGGGAGAAATAACAACGAATAAGCGTTCGCAGGACTGAATGACCCTTGTATGTAGCAACAGATCGATCACGTGGATGCATCAAATTCTTTGCATGGAGTGGATAATCCATCCATCTGTAGTCCCAATCAGAATTTCTAGGCCTATTGTAGCTGGAACAAAAAAGGAGGGTTGTTCATCAATGAAAAGAGTTTCCCTTTTAGGAAAGATACTATACTTGCTCTGTCTTTAAAAAATGAGTGCTATCATGCCATAAACTTATAGGAAAAACAACTCAAAGAAAAACTAGCAAAATGATTGTCGATTTACACTGTTGTTTAAATAGTTCAAATATTATCTTCTGCATAAATTTCATTGTGGACACTGAAACTCCCTCTTGTGATTCCTTAACAAAACGGATACAATTTGATTTACTTTATCTGTTGTAGTTTCAATGTATGCATTGCTTTAGACGACAAGCACACTTGCATTGGGGGAAAAATCATAAGGGCCTGTTTAAGTAGCGCTGTTTAGAGAAATATTTTTTATGTTTGTGTTTTCATTTAATTTTGTTTATGGTAACTTAAAATACAATGTATTCAAGAATCAACAATAGTTAATGATGATAAAAGAACTCAGAGTAGAATAAACAAAGAAACTACACGTTAAATATCAAAATTTTATTCCAATCTACTACAATCTACTTTCTACTATTGCTTTACAAAAACCATCCTACCAAATATGTTTTCTAATTTCTTTTTATTAAAAAAGACTTCCTTAATAAATAAATAAATAAATCAAACGGTTTTTAAGTGTAACTTCTTAACAATCATTTATTTTATATATGCTTGAAATCCTGAAAACTGCCGTATATCAAATGTTTCTTGCTAAAAGAAAAGAGAAAGGAAAAAAGATTAAAAAAAATTATATCATTTGGAAAAAAAATCTACACAACAAAGATTAAAAAGGTAGTAATTTACTTAAAAGAAAGTCCAGAAGAAGTTAATATGAACTCATGTTTTAGGATTTTTTAACTCACCATCATTTGAGCATTTATTTCATAATAGTTTGTGTGTTGAGATCATCAATTTTTAGAGATTTACGATAGCTAGAAGGTAACTAATGTTTTTTCTCACACCATTAAATTAAGCTCGGTTTCCTACTATCAGATGAGAAGTAAAAAACCAGAATGAGTAATAAGATAAGGTATAAATATAGAGTGTATATTTAGAGAGTATCGAAACAGTACATACTGAGTAGCATTGTTGGACATCTTTCTGATATCCCAAAGTTTGATGGTCTGGTCTTTACCATTGGAAATTAAATATCGACCATCCCCACGACTATCAATGAATGTGATACCTTCTACATGTCCTTCTAGAATACCTGCAGCCTTCCCTTTAGATATAAAGCAGCGTCTGTCCCACACCTACAATAAGATATCCATCCTTTTAATTCTTAGGAAACAACAAATTTCTCAAACATGCAATCCTCAAGCCCGCACACTTTCAGGATTAGCAAATAGTTAGGCAATTAAAACCATTGGGTTCAAGTAACTCCTGAGTTTCAAGAAAACTGAGGTTGCAAGGCCAAAAATCACTCCTCCAGGATTAATGCAGAAAAAGTTGGAAAACTATTAAATAATGGGACAAAACACTCTTAAACTTCCTTCTAAACTAAAGTGGTTAATCTTTGAAAAAAGTAGTAAAGAATCCTCCAAGTTGCAGGGGATTCGTACCTTACAGAAAGTATCATCACTTCCAGAATAAACCAGATGGCCACTTTCATCAGCAAAGCACACAGTATTCACATCAGACTGTACACCCAACAAGAGAAAACTTAGAATGCCAAAGAAATTTATTATTAAAATAATTAACAAAAAACTCAGCAGGTACATCATATGCAAACATTCTTCCACAGGTATGTTTAGTACAAGAAGATGATAAATTGAAGTACAACAATATTTAAAATGAAGCACGGCTTTTGGAAACTATTCCAAAAAAAAAAAAGTGCTTCGGGAATCCACACTAAGTTTTCATCGTAAACATGTTTCTAACCATGTACCAAAGAGACCAAAATAATTTGGAAAATAACATGAATACAGTATTGGATATTCAAATTAGACACACACAATATTGACAGGTGGGATGAAGACTGACAGCAATATCACCAATCATCTAATCATCTCTCAACCAGGCATTACAAGCTATGTTTTAGCCATCACTCCGTAATATTTTGATTCACAATCTTGTAGCGGAATTTATGATTTAATCCAATTTGTTCTATTATAAAAGCAATGACTAAGAATTTGATTTTCAAAGTCATTTCTTCACTAAGTGCAACTAGGAAATTTTCTTCTTTAACTGTCTAGTACTAAATGGAAAAAGGAATTCAGGTTGCTGTTCTTTTGTTGATGTCATCTTCTAAAAGAGAGTTGTAATTATTCAGTAGTTCGAATATAGAGCTTAAGTACAACTCTAGTCTCGCAATTATTTGCAAGATAACAACTTTTCTGCATAATTTTGAGGTCAGGTAGCCTATCAGGTCGACTTTAGAAAACCCTCAATACATGTACCTAAAACAATACAGCCAAAAATTAGATAATTCAAGTGAGAACAAACCAATCTTCTGTCTTTCAATTTTTTTTTCTAACAAGCTGATATCACAGATTCTTATGGATACAAGAAATGTAATGGTTTGAATCATTAAAATGTCTGAAGTTCCTTTTTTCTTTTCTTTTCTTTTCTTTACATGCACCTCAAACAATAAAGCAAAATATTGGAAAAGAATCTACAGGCATATAAAGCATAATGTGCAAATACTAGAAAATGATGAAGAAACATTACTCTGTGAGCCAAAATTCGAAGGGAAAGCTTATTAGTTTCAAGATCATAGACATATATAGAATCATCGCTACTTCCAGCAACAAGTTCTCGTCCATCTGTTGAAAATTTCACAGAGAAGATTCCAAAAGAATCTCTTCCATCACCATGTGCACAGAAATCCAATCCCTCATGAACCTCCTGCATCATTTGTAATACAAAAGTGAAGAAAGCAAACTAACATAGATAAAAGGGGTACTCAATATGACAAAAGAGAAATCCAGATTTCCAATCATCTTAGTCAACTACTTTAAAACATACTATTTGTAACCTTCACAAGGAGGAAATTTCAAGAGCCAAAAAGGTAGGAGGATGGCTGAGCTCTGGTCGAAACCATGAGACTTGAACTTCCAAAGTTTTATAGCACAGTTAAATGAGTGTACCATGAGGCAACATGCTCCCTGTTCCATTTTATGACATCTAACAATTTATACTTGTACAAGCAACTAACATGTCGCATGATTAGTTGACTTATTAGGCTTGGTACAAGCACTATAGACTCACCACCCACATAATTACATTGCCGATACGATTGAACGTTTAAAAATTTTCAATAGTCCTTAAGAATATAAGAGTTCAATAAGGTATCAGATAGTTGAGAGATACCAACAGGCAACAATTAAAGTAGGCTTTTGTTTTTTCTTCTTCTTGTAGTAAAGATACTGCCAAACTTTCCAATGTACATTAGCTAAACAGTCAAAATAAGGCGAATCACAATCAATAAAACAAAAGGTTGGCCAAAAATCTATGTCATTTCATAATATGAGTTTAACTTCAAAAAAACTATATTTCAATATATAGTATTGTCAACTGAAATTCAAATATCAGCAAAACCCATACCGTAATATTTGCAAGAGACTCCGTTTCAGAGGATGTCACATTAACAATGTGGATGATCGGTGACATGCTGGCATAGACCTAAAACAACAAGGCCAATAAATTAGATAATTCGAAGACAAAGCTATATTCACTCCACATTCAAAAATCATCCACTCATATAACTGAACTCTATTACAATTGAATAATAAATGCATCCTAAAACAACAAAAGTAAGTGCACCAAACATCACAAAAGGAGTAGTTTCCAATTTATCTCAAGCGTGGAACTCTGTTCTTAAAATGGGAGCTGAATAGCAACATAACTATGTCTAATCCAAGTACAACAAGGATATCAAAATGAATTGAATTTGAAGCATTTTCTGACAAATACACTGAAAAAGAATATAATCAAGGAACAGATTCCCTTTAAATAATATTAACAAATAATTTGAACTGCAAAAGAACACTACTCCATCATGATTTTATGCAACTATAACTTGGAAGTTGTTCGTGCACATCCTTCAATGGGGTTTCAGTGTATTGTAAAGAAACAAGGTTTTCAACCCAATCACAAACTACCAAAATACCAAACGTCATTTATTTAACAGGCAACTTCATTTGTAATTTTTCCAAATTAACCAAGTAAAATAAACAAAACCTTAGCAAGCAAACAGTAACATGTAAAGACACACAGGAAGATTTTGTTCTGAGCTATTTGATAATTCAAGCACAATAATCTACTAATTAAGACATGTAACATATTACTGTTACATAATTACTGAGTATCCCCAAAAAATGCCAAATAAATAGAGAAGATAAGTAACCAACAAGCTGTTCTATGATGTCACGTGCCAACAGAAGCAGAAACCTAGAAGCTTGATACACGTATAATTCCTCAAGTAAACACTTACAAGGAAACACTGGTCAGGAGAAAGTGATGTATCAGTAATCGTCCACCGCAAACTTTTTGCAAGAATGTTCTTTTGAACTTTCCACCCACTATCCACATTATATATTCTAATGTGGCTTCCCTGCCAACAAATGTCCTCATAATGAGTTAATAGTTACAGTACAAAGTAATAATCTCCCACAAGCCAACTTTTCAACAGAGAAAAAAAAGACAGTACAAGGATTAGGCACCTTTATGATTTAACACAGTTTTAAAAACTGAAAACAGGAAGGAACAATACTGATGGCAGTACGATTAGGACAAATGAAAAGATCCAGATAGTAAAAACAAAAAGGACAAGTTCAAAAGAGAGAGAGAGAGAGAGAGAGAGAGAGAGAGAGAGAGCTGCAAAGCAAAATTTTGTTCTTCATGCCGATCGAATTCATCAGAAGCCGCAAAAAGGTTTCACGTAATTACATTTCATACAAGGGTTGCAAAGAGGTACCTGAAATCCTGCAACGAACAGGGAACCATCTGATGAAAACTGTGAGACATAGGCTCGGCTAGTCATTTGGTCCACAAGCCATGGACCATTAACAGGCAAATATCTGCTTAAAACGTGACAACAATCTCCAGCTGAGAACCTTCCCTTTCCTGAGTAGTTACATTCCCTACCTGCCAACATTTTTACAGGGGAAACAGAAACCTCCCGCTTCCCAGGCAGTACTCGACTTAAATGTGTACTAGGTCCTGATTTCATTCTAGTGAGCTGTGCAATTTCATCATCTAAATTATTCAAAGGCTTATTGGACACTTGACCTTCACCCGTTGCATTGATACTCATGTCACCATCACAGTCAGAACCAATCTCCAGCCTACTCAAAGCATAACCCATGTCACCAATGATGGCCCAGCTTGGAATACCATACATTTTAGTTCAAGAACAACCTGTAATATGTTGATTGCCACACTCGTAAAACTTCAGATTAACCTTCATCTGAACCCCAACTTGATTCCATAACTGGTTTCCTACAAACCAAACGTTCCACAACCCAGAAAAAAGAAAACCCACATGATTTATTAAGAAAATTCTGGAAATTTCATTAAAAAAAGAAACAAAAGAAAAAAAAAAAAAGAAATTAAAGCTCAATCAGGTCCCATAAAAATAACCCATATTCCCAAATCCCAATGGCTAACTTCAATTATATGCATATGGGTAATATAAAAATATCCATAATCCAGCCCCTAGATTGACATTCTTCACTCTAGAAAATGAATTTATTCATACAAGTTCAATTCAATGAGCTGACGAATATGAAAAGTCATTCATATAACTCGCAAGGAGGAAGAGGGGGAAGGAAATCAAACCTGTGTGGTGGGAAAGATGGAGATTGTGTGAAGAAGATGAAGAAAATATCAGTTCAGCAGTGAAATTTCGTATGGGGAATTGGATAATGACTGGGATTTTGGTCGTGGGTTATGGACGAAATGGTTAGGTGCGGTGTGGACGATTAATAACTCTTCGTTTCTCGTGTTGAAGAAGCGCTTGGTAAGTCGAGATTTTGTCTCCGAGCACTTAAAAGAAGCGCTATGTGAGTTTTAACTTTCTATTTTGGTCTCGGTTGCGTTTTTCCATTTCCTCAAAATTTCTATTTCTTTCTCAAGTTTTATACAATTCTACTTTGAGTGTTAATCAATCAAGGTAAATGACGGTGGAAACATTGATTTTTATATAATATCTGGTTCGAACAAATCTTATCTTCATAAAATTGTAATACAATTTTATAAAGAGATAGTTTGTAAAATAGAGAAAGTTGCACATTCGTGCTTTCAATACACTACGATGCATATGATAGAATCTAGCAAACTTAGGTTTCTTAGAGTTATAATAAACTTGCTTTCTTTGAATCAGAATGATATGTAATTATACAAGAATTGACCTAGGATTCCTATTCCTTCTCGAATCTAGGTTAGAGAGTCGAACGAAGCTAATCTCTCCTAGTTCTCCTGGTTAAGGGCATGCATTTTGCATGTCTCAAATACCTAAGTGAACCCACTGGTTTGGTCCTTTCTTTTTTAGGGTTGCCCTCGGCTCGGAGTTACCTTGGCCAAGCTCAAATCCTTCTTTTCTTTGGTCCTAGTTTCATCTTGGAGTATGGTTTAGTCTCAAGTTTTGTCTTGTTTTTAGTCTAGTGAATTTTGGATTGGACAAATCTCACTTTTGCCCTCGCAAGACTCGAAATTAAATTTCCCACAATATTGATAAATGTATGGATATTATTTGAAAATATATATATATATCTTAACGATAAAAATTTTAAAAATTATTTAGATTAATATATATACTTTTTACACTTTAAAAATACTTATTACTTAAACTATACTCACGTTACTGACATTTTGTTTTCTTTTTTATGTTCCATCAACTTTTTTTACATTCCAACAGAAATGTCAAATCACCTCTTATCTTAGTGTAAAAGTAAAACTCATGGGCATAAGTATATATCGTTGAAAATGTCAATAGGTGAACGAAAGTTTAATACTCCAACTAGACAAACTAACTATCTGAAGAGGTTGCACAATGTCGATAATAGTTTTGTACCATTTGTTATATGAGAGAATACTTCGAATCCATATTCAATAATTATTAAGGACATACGAATTTTCAAATCTATCTCCAAAAATGATTAAGGGACAATTATATTATAACGAGTTTCATTGACTAATTTTTTCTCAACTTTGTTGTTATATATATTTACGATTTTAGTGATATACCATTTTTTGGGTCATTTTAACTTTGACATCTGGAGGTCTAATAACCTTCACAATTTCTACAAAATCATACATTTTTAATTAAGAAAAAAATCATACATTAAACTACATAGATAAGAGAAATTATTATAAAAAGAAGAAATATCAAACTATTTACAAATATAGAAAATTTTCTTTGTTTATCAGCGATAGACTACAATAAAACTATTTACAATAGACTTCTATTATCGTGGTTTATCGCTTAAACGATAAAAGTTTATCGTAGTTTATCGTTGATAAACAGTGAAACTTTTATTTATTTATAATAGTCCTGCCTTCTACGTAAGAGACCTTAATATAAGACTTATATTACGTTAATGTCTTCAACATTCCATTCTTTACATAAGAGACCTTCTTCCTAGACCTTTTTCATTAATGTCATAGGCTATTTACCATTTAGGCCTTATATATATAAAGTTTCTCTCTCTTTTCATGTACAAAATTTTTCTCTCTCCTCCATGCATAGCCTATGCCTTCATGCCCATTGATGTCTTTTCAAAAAAGAAAAATATGGTTGAAAATTTTCCATTTCCCCTTTCTTCCTCCTCCCTTTCTTTTCTCCTTCCTGACAGTGTGAGTTGCCGGCGGGAGACGAATGGCGTGGTGGGAGACGGACAATTATATCAAAACTACTTTGTTTTTTGGGTATATACCGTTATATATCTTCAAATTTTTATTAAATTTATGTTTTATGATATATACATTTATATATATTGAATATTATATTCGTTTGTGATTTATATATGGTGGTATATAGTTTTTCGATATATATACAATTCTTTATTGAGACTTTCTATTTTATGATATATACACTAATACATGTCAAATATTATGTTCATTTGTGATTTATATACGATGATAGAAGTTGTGTTTATTTGAAAATCATGAGGTTTTAAATTGAATTCAAAGTCCTTGTGAACTATCCGTGCATAAATAGGCGGGATCTACAAATATTTATAAAGACAAATTCTGAAATTAAATTTTCGTTTATATGAAATCGAAGTCTCGTTTCTGTCGAGACCTCTTTTTTAGTGGGAAGAAGGAAGAAGAGGAGGGAGGGAAAAGAAAGGAAAAGAAGAGAAGAGAAGAAGATAAGAAGGGGAAAAAAAAGTGACGACAAACAACCAGAAATGGAGGTAGGAGGAGAGGGACAAATATGATAGAGAAACCCAAAGAATATTATAAATTCTAAAAACATTATATTCATAAGGTAGAATCAAATTATAATAACATTCTGATGTATATCCAAATACAATAATCTTTTGATTTCTAGCCGTCTTATTTCTACACATATTATACTCATGCACTTATTATTATTGGGAATCTATAAACCAAAAAGCCTGTAAATGTTAAATTTTAAGGTTAGTGTCTAATATTTTAAGTTTATGTTTATTTGATCTTTAAAAATTGTTTATTAGAACTTTAAATTTTTGAGTTGTGTATTGAGTATATGTCTATTAAGTTTTTAAATTCTCGATTTTATTTTCAATAGGTGATTAATCATTGTCGCATTTGACAATTTTTTTAATTATGACCTGTTTCGACACAAATTTAAAAGTTTAGAGTACTATTAACATAATATTCAATTTTATATTAAATGGATGGTTTTTTAAAAAAAAAATTATTATTACAATAACAAATGGGAGTAGGGCGAATTCGAACATTTGGACAGCTCACATTTGTTGATAGACGAGTTAAAAATTAAAAACTTGAAATATGTTGGAGAAACCTATAAAACACAAAATTGAAACTTCATGTATGTATGATGTATCAAACATTTTTAAAGTTCATAAACCTATTAGACAATTTTAAAATTTGAGAGATAAAATACAAATTTAAATAGTTAGGACTAAACATTTAGTTTAACTTTGGCTAAATTACAAGTTTAATCCTTGAACTTTGAGTTTTGTACGTATCTGTTTAGTCCCCTGAACTTTTAAAAGTGCCATATATTACTGAATTTTCAAAAGTTGTGTATAGTACCCATCTAAACTCTTAAATTTGTGTCTAAATAGGTCCTTAAAAGATTAAAATATTTTGAAATTAATTGATTTATGGGATTGAATTTTATGTCTCATGAAACCTTAAACTTTTAATTTTATGTCTAATACAGATATGTAAAATTTCAAAAATTCGAAAACTCAATGATTAAATTTGTAATTTTAAAAGTTTAAAGACCATATAGACACAAAACCTCAATTTCTTGTCTTTATGGGAGAGTGTGTAGTTTGAGAGTATTTTATTATTTTCATATATTATGAAAATCTTTAAAGGATTCTCAATTAAACACTAGAGGTAGTGGTAGAAGCATGTCATTAAAGTTGGTCATCTATGGTGACTAATGAGTGGGGTCAATAAAAACATTAGAGGGAGATAGAAAGTAAGGAAGAGAAAGTAGGAAAAATGAAGTTTCTGATAAGTGTATAGACTTAAACAATAAACACTATTGAAGTTGGTGGAGTTAAGTCATTTAACAACTTCTGAAGTTGGTAGGCCAAACATTGAATTAAGTTAAAAACCCAACTTAATTCAACCCTAACTCAATGTTCTAAACATACACAATTTTAAATGTCTCACTCAAAATACCTTTTTTCTCAAACATATATTTTTTAAAAAAACACAAAAAGCCATATGGGGCGATGGCTGAATACTGCGAACGTCTTTGGATTAATTTTTTAAATTCTAAGTACTTGTAAATACAACAATAAGAACAAAATATTAACCAATATAATGCAATTTTAAAAAATTTGTAAATATAACAAAATTTAAATCAAACTCTCACAGTCTATCAATGGTAGATCATATTATTAATGAAAGTTTATCAATAATAAGAGTTTTATTATCGATAGTCTATCACCGATAGATTTTAAATATTTGTTGTTATACAACTCACTCATTAGTGTTAATAGTGTTGCTATTGCAATTAGCCCAAAAAAAGATAATAATAATAAAAACTTGCTGTGTGGTCGGACACTACCATTTTTCATTTTGCTCGTTCACCTTCACCAAACCAACAGAGCTGGGTTGGAGAGGTGAGCATTTCTTCTTCTTTCTTGTTGGATATTATTCTTTTCGGATACATGAATTTGGTTAAAGATTCGTTTGTTTCTTTTTTTTTCCTCTCATTTTTTTTCTTTTTTCTAATGGATATTGTTGCTTTTAGCTGTCTGTTCATTTCATCAAGGAATCTCTGCAGTTCCATTTCGATTTTTTTCTTTCGGGTTTGTTTTGGAGCTCCAATTTTTTTTTTATTCTAAATGTTTTCTTGTTTGGTTTCATGAATCATTGGAGCGAGGATCTGATACCCTGTAAAAAAAGATATTACATGAGTTTTTCCCCAATGGAGCTCATTGCTTTCTGACCAGGTTGGGTAAGTTCCCTTTGGGCCTACATCTTTGTCCCCAATTTAACGTGCAAGTTCTTTTTGGACCACATTGAAATTATTGAATAGTTACCCAACTTGAACTTAGTTCATATACCACTTGTGGCCAAAAAACTGATTGATATCCATTATCAATGGCTGTTGCTTTCAAGACTTGGAATTGGTGAGCATGTAAAATAAATAGACTAGATGCTATAAAGAACCTGTGCAAGATGTCACATTCACATTGAGAGTATAATTTCTCTGCATTTTAGACAAGTTATTCTATCTTTGTATCATTCTGTGTCCTCTTTCTCCACTTTGGCTAGATGAGTCTACAGATAATGTTTAGAAAAATGGGGTAATTGGCTGTTTAGAATTTTAGTGGATCAGTTAAAGGTCATATGTTCAAAGTCCTTTGTCATTCTTAAGAGAATACTTTATTCAAGTTCAAATAATAAAAAATTAGTTCATATGCCAAACACATAATTTCATCCCCTTATCTTGCCTTTCATTTTGGCATTTAGTTGTCCACTTCCTGCCTTTGTCTTCTTGAAGAGATGTATGTAAAGGAAGAATGTAGCTCAATCATTATTTTAATGCAAAGCATGGTTGTAAGGATTGAAAGTTATTGCTAAAAATAAGAAGTTTTCAGTTTGATTATGATTAGGTTATATTGTTCCCAATACCATGGAGGCATGTGTAAAGTATCAAACTTCTTTTCTTCCTCTTTTATTGCTAAGAAACATTTCCTCCTCTTTCCCTTTTGGACTACTAGAGCTATCAGAATGGTTTAGTGCTCCCACCTGTAGATTTTGTTTGGAGCAATATAGTCCATCTCACTTTCCCAGTGTTTAAGACCTTGAAATTGCCTTGCCCTTTTGTATGTATCCTTTCTATAATTGCTTATGGATATCAGAGAAAGTGACCCTCGAGCAAGAACTCACCAATTATCATTAAAATGACTTATTTTGGAGGAAATGCCAGTTTTCAAGCAAACATGAGACATTCAAAACCTTTTATAATAATACAAAATTACTGTTTTGTTTTCCTATCCTAGTCAGCAACAATCGATAAAACCACTCACTTTCTTTTTCTAGTGTGGCTCTTTATCACAAATGGATGAGTTATCTTCTATTTTTTTTAATTATCTTTTTAAAAATGAACGAACCATCTTTTTTCCTTTTCTTTCTTTTTATAAATAAATAAATGAGCCATCATAAATCAAGTAACAAATAGCTCATTTCTATGTCATAAATAATGTCGAGCCAGTAGATTTTGTATACATGGATGCTTCTAAAGTTTACTTGGCAAAGAAGGAAGTTGAGATTGCTGAATTGCCCAAGTAATAGTCTGAGCTTGCTAAATTTGTAACCAACAAGTTAAGTTTGATGAACTTCGTCATCAACATGTAGAGTATGAAAGAACTTTCACCAGATGCATGATTTCATAAAATGTTCATCCAGTAGATTGGAGTTTTATTTCTTGATTTTGATTGTGTCCTGTAGTTTCAATTTTACATTTGCGGTTCTATGTCGTTGTTCTAGTTTATGCTTTTGGATCTAATCCTACTAGGTAATTTTTGTTGCAAGTTGTGCTTCTAGTTTATGATCTTACTCCATTGTCGTTGTTATATATTATTATTATTATTATTATTATTATTATTATTATTGTTTTCATTTTTAGTGAGAAACCAAACTATCATTGGGAAGAAGTGAACGAGTACAAAAGATAATGCCAACGGAAATACAAAAAAATAACCCAAACCAAAGGAGCTAATCTACTAATGGTATAAAATATAGCTCTAATCTGCAAGAATAAGACCTAACAGGTATAATTAGAAAAGTCCTTGAGGCCAACACCTGGATAGAAGCTAGACCTAGCTGGCAACCAAACCTCTCCCAAGCTCTCTCCAAATCCCTACAAATTTTAGGAGCAGTTGCAAATATAACATCCATACCCAAGGTATTACTGGATATAGCACAATGCAAAAAAATTTGCGGATATAACAAAATTTAGATCCAACTCTTTGAGCCTATCAGTGATAGACTATATCGTTGGTAAAAGTCTATCAACGATAGAATCTTTCACTAATAAGAGTTTATCATTGATGGACTTTGTTATATTGTGATTTTTTTAAAAATGTTGCCACACACTTAATTATAATCCCTAAAAGTGCTACTCATTGCAATTACTCCAACTTTTATTGTTCCTTTCAAGCCAAAGGGCCCAAAGAACTGCAACCAACCTGCCACATAATCGAACCCTTATCTCGAAATGGCTAATGCAAAAGGATCTCCTTCATTACAGAACTTCCCTCCCTTCTCCTTGATAAACGAATGCTAAACAAATGAAAATTACTATCCTATCCCAGATAGGGTGAGCAAATTGACAGTCCCAAAGGTATGATCTAGGTCCTTTGACACACTCTTACAAAGAATACACCACAATGGAAGAATGCCTCAAAATGCAAAAGGTATTGGCCCTTCCATGTAAAACCAACAACTAAATAATTCAACCTTCTTTGTAATTTGGAGAGGGATCGCTCAAAATACAGAAGGAAGAACGAAAAAGAACTCTCTGGAAAGGTCAGGGGTCCAAATACAAGAATCCCTACCCCCAGGAGTAAAGATGAACCCCCCAGGCAAAGAAAGGAGGAAGAGGTACTTGAATGATGAAGACAGGGAGATCTAGAACAAAGAGGAGTGTTGCCTAACCAAGTGTCTTTCCAAAATAAGTTTTGGACCCATTCTTCACTATGCAGTTCACAAACTGAGAGAAAAAGGGAACCCCAGAGATTATGACCGACTTAGAGTTCTACTTGTGATTATGTGACTGACTTGTAGTTTTAGTTTGTTGCTTTAAATCAACTTTCTCAGCAGTGATTACAGTTTTATGGTCCTGGATCTAGGTTTGGTTTGTGGTTGCAGTTTTTTGTTTTATATTGTGATTCTTGTATTAGATTTTTGGATCTAATTAACATGGTGATTTTTGTTGTGACTTGCAATTCCAGTTTTTTGTTTTTACTGCATTTCCTAGTTGGTGTTTTAGGTTTTGTAGTTCAGGGTTTATTTTTAGTTTGTGCTTGTAGTTTTGATTTTACCCTGTGGTTCGTTGTAGTTTAGTTCACGACTCTGGATCAATTTCTACTGGTGGTCGTTGTTCTGGTTTTATATTATGGTTTTGGATGTAGTACAGGATTTCTAGTTGATGATTGTGGTTTAGCTTGAAGTTTAATACGAAGTATAGTCGTATAATTACATTTTTGGCAACAAAATCCCCCTCTAACTTAAGGCCATGATATACATGCTTAGTGTAGGAGTTCTATCAAATGTAGCGAAAGAAGTAAGGCTTTGTTGTTGAACCTCATTCTAGAAGAAGAATAGAATGTGTGGTCGAATTTCTAGATTCTTTATTTAAATAAATGTTATAGTCCCTGTTGTTTGGGAGCTTCTACACTTTAGTCCCTTTTGTTTAAGAAGTTGCAATTTGAACCTTTATGTTTTAACATTTTTTCCTTTATCTTTTTTGTTAGTAAATGTTCAATGTGGTTGATTGTAGGGTTGTTAAAGAAACACCAGTGACTCGAAATACATAAGCAACCTAACTTATATAGTTTAGGTTAGATTGAAACTTAATTTAGGTTAGATTGGTTTAGTTTGGCTCTTGATTCAAGTTGAACCAACCATGATAATATATAATCATGAAGTTTATAAATTTAATGTTAACCTAAAATTCACATATACTCCTAGCTCACTTATATTTCTAACCCAAAATCAATTTTAAACCCAAACCCAAATTGTATGGGCTGGCTTAGTTTAGAACTTTTTGATAGTTGATTTTTCTAACTCCCTTAGTTAAGAATATATTAAAAGCTAGGTAGAACTGGCAGTCTGGCAGTTGCCTAACAACTGTCAGATAGGATTTTGATTGAAACCCGGTGGACTAAACCAACCCAACCTAATTTTTATGGTTTGGTCCGAGTTGAGTTAGGTTATTTGGGTTACGGAATCTACAACTCAAACGACTAAGTGGAGTCTGAAATTTACAAAACTCAATCCAATTCATGAATACCTCCCAGCTAATGATAACCTTACATTACAAAATACTACGCAAATAAGCAAAAATTGTGAGGAGGAATTAGGTTATCAGGAAATTTTTCATTGCTCTTTCAAATCTTTAAGAAATGGGCAAATTTTGACTTTTCTCTCTTGGGTGACTTAATTCCCTCCCCAAATTCTATCTAAGTGTTAACTTATTAAGTATCATGGCATCGTGCCACATCATTTAAGATCCAGAAATGTAAATTAAAAAATGTGATGGAAATGGTAAAATTAAAAGATGGTCTAAAGTACCAGACTAAGTTTGAAAAAAATACAATATATACATTTTTCCAAGTAACTAGGTTCCCTCCAACGGAGAAAAAATAACCATATGTAGATCTTCTATCCATAGCCTTCCTGCCTAATTTGCATCCATATAAACTTCTATATGGAAGTGTTGTGCTTTTTGTTTTTAAGTACAATACCTTTCCAGGAGTCCCTTTTAGATACCTCAGAATTTTGTGGACATCCTCAAAATTAGTTGGTTTAGGTACATGCATAAACTGACTTACTGACTTACTGTGCTTACGACATATACAATGTCAAGAAAAACACACACCACCTCCAAGAAGGGGTTGACAAAGGGCCAGATTCAAAATAAGTATACTTAAAAATGGAGCATCAGTTCTAAAGGAGGCAGTGTGCTGTACAACTTCTCAAAACCTATTGAATTATCTATTTCTATCTTTAAACTAATCCTTATTCTTTTTAATCTAATAAGACTATAACATAGTTCTACTAAGTGATATATTGCTTCTAACCTGCTATTGCAGTTTTAAGCAAACATAGGAGAATAAAACCACATGAGGAATTTTCATTAAGCAAGAGTCCAGTTGGATAAAGGTCATTCGTAGGTCACTTTTGGACTTGGAAACTAGTGCAAGGCTCTTGTCAATGTCATTTCGGTGAAGAACGACATTATAGGGAATGAATAGAAGATCTCTTACTCTAATACGATGATATCTTGTCAACTCACTTCTGAATCCAAAAGCTGAAGTTGCTCGGCGCTGGTAAATTCCACGTTTTATTCAACTTTTATCACTCTCCTAATGTCTACTTTGGTAATAGAATGAAAAAGAAATCTTTATCTGATCAAAGTTTATTCAAAGTTATTGGCGAGTATGAATTGCTTACAAACTTGTAATTTATTGGTTGCTGTCTGCTACCTGTTTATTTGAGTAGTTGGGTGCCATTTTGTATGTACAAGTGGCTTGGTTTTGTTCTTTTGTAAAAGGTTTTCCTACGTTTTTCACATGTCTTGCATTCTTTTTGAGTGTTACAGAAAATACTTTGGCTCTACAATGTAAAATGATTTGTTATTAAAAAGATTGAGAGAAATGTGTAGAATTCATAGGTTAAAAGTGTATACCTACTTTGTAGTTATTCTAGATTATGTATTTCTATTGTCAAGCCTATTTGAAACTTCTGGTACCTAGACTCAATTGTATGAAATCTTCTTTTTTTTTATTATTATTATTTTTTTTTAAATAGAGAAATATACCTTTCCCGCTCTCGAATTTTGAGTTCAGTTTGTTCATAAATTTCAAAACATTTCACTTTTATCTTTGAATTTTATCCAAGGTTCACTATAGGTCCCTAACATAAATCAAGAATGAGTTACCCTAATGAAACTACCTCCATGAAAATTGTTAGCATTTGACACATCTTCAGATGAAATATTATTTTATTCACAAGTTTCATGTGATTTTTAAATGCTTCTTTTACGACTAGTTATGAATAGAGTTTGTTTATTATTATTATTATTATTATTATTATTATTTTAATTTCCGTATTACTAGAAATTTTCTCAACTCCCATACTCCATGTTTGTCGCACCATTAGCTATCAGCCATCTCCCACCTCTTCTTAGTGCAAAAGAAGCATAGGGCTATTTCTCCCTCACTATGCCTGGTAATTTGAGCTAAGAGAGTTTTGCTATCTTTTTAATATATATACAGAGGTTTGCTATGTAATATTATTATTAAAATTTTGAGAAAATGTCATTTATACCCCTAAAATTTAGGAGTTATATCAATTCTTTAAAACAAAATACCAGAAAAGAGGGATTAGGAGGGAGTTATATCAATTTAAAGTCTAAACTTTTGTAAGCAAGTCAATTTACACTCTCTACCACGTTTTGTTTGGAAAAACCTTTTGTGAAATTTACCCTTATATCAACTAAAATTCCAAACTTTTATAATTGAATTACGTTCTGTTTGGAAAAACCTGAATTTTCGAGTGTATCAATTAAAACTTCAAATTTTTGTAATTGAATCAATTTATATTTTTAGTCATAATTTCCTTTGAGAATCATTCATACATCTTTTGTAATTGTCCATTTTGAAACCTAACATTTAAAGAAGTCTACACACATTTGATAATTGGTGCGTAAATGATTTTCAAAAGTAATTGTAATAAATAGTCTAAATTGATTGACTTGTGACAATTTAGAAGTTCAATTAACTCAAATTATAAGTTTTACATGATATTGGTCGAGCAATATTTGGAGGAGGGTGTAAATTAATACATTCGCAAAAATTTAAGATTTCAATTGATAAAATTTTTAGTTAAGAGTTTTGATTGATACAACTCCTAAAAATAATATAAGTTAACATTAAATAGATCAATCACTAATTTAGTCATCATTCAACTTTGGTTACTAACGATTATGTTACATTAGGACTACAATTGCATCAATAAAGGTGTATCACTTTTAACATTTTTGCCCATTGTACACACGTTAACTAAACACGAATTACAAGTTTTTTTTTAAGTTATCCAAGTTAAGCTTTTTGAGCCCCAAGAATTTGAAGTGTTCCAATGTTCAAAGACAAGTTTTTACTATTTTTAGGAGCAATTTTTGTGCAACATGCAGAATTGAACATTATTTAATATCACTCACTATTCATGATTTGCATAATTTGGAGGAGAAGAAGAACCTCAATTATTTGAAAGAAAAGGTAGGCCATTTCTCAAAAGTAATTTTGAAAAGAAAAACAACCTTCATCTTTCTAGACCACTCTCAACTTCTCATTCTTCAAGAAAAAGAAAACACAAATAAATAAACAAAATAAACAAAAACGTATTGTTTGGTAAAATGAGGACATCAACTATATATATATATATATTTATATATGTTTTGAATACTACAAAATGATCATTTGGCCATAATAATGAATGGACTATGGAATTCAAAACCACAAAAAAATGAGGGGAAATGGAAAAGAATTGAAAAGTGTGGGAGTGTTTGTTTGGTGGGAAAGAAACATGTCAACAGTCTCCACCTTGGAAAATGGAAAAACATAGAGAGCCAAAGAGAATCCCTTTCTTTTAAATGTCAAAACCCCATTTTTGTCCATTCATTCAGTTTCCCACTTTTACCAATCATGCATATGCCCTTCAAAAGTGGTTCAAGTTCATGAACCTCCCTCAAAGTCAACCTACTTTGAACTCATTTGCTTTTAGAGGGTGAGATGTCGTGATTTCAATGGGTTTCGAATTACAAACTCCATGATTCGTTTTGATCCTTCTGTGTCATTTTTAGTTGTGTTTTAGTGTTTTATGTTTCATTTAGTTCCTAAGTCTTAAAGATTTTAATAGGTTGTTAGGTCTAAGATAACAAAATTTGATATCACATAGCAATATGTTTGGTTGTACAAGAAAAATAGAGTCGGGGGCTAGGAGCTTGAGCTCATTAACGTTTATTTGGTTTGTAAATTTATATATTATTGGAGTATAAATTGGGAGTTTTACAAGTTTGAAGGTTAGTTAGACAAACTTATAACTTAGGGTAGATAATTCTACGTAATAAACGTAACTTTAGTTTTTTAACATTGGGATATGCAAACTTTAACTATGAGGGCCAAACAATAATCAACCTAAGTATAGCTTAAATAATCGGACGTATGAAATTTTCTCTTATGTGTCATAGGTTCAAATCTTTTTTTTTATACTATAAAATATTCTAAAGGAAATAAATCTCGACTCGAACGCCCGCCAATTGTTTAAATTATAGCTAGGTTAAAATTGATGAAATTATCGATAAAATATCAGTGTTGATTGATTGAAAAAATAATAAAAATGAAAATTTTCAAAGTAATATTGAAATTAATAAATAAGCATTTTTCGCTTCATTAATGAGTTAAAATTAAAACTTATTGTTTATGCTATATTCATGTTAGTGACATTTTGTTGTTGTTTTTTATGTTTTATCAATTTTTCATGATATAATAGAAATGTCGACTCATTCACTATATCGACGTCAAACCTATAAATATGTAACTTTATTAGTAGAAATATTGACATATTGACAAAAATTTAATATGTCAAATGAGTATTGTGGGCAATGGCTTCTTCACCCTAAGAGGGAGAAGTAATCCAAAAATCCCCAATTTCTTCTTCAACATCCATTGGCCATTGTGTTGTATCATTACTCCCACCCTTCAAAAAGGCCATTGTGTTGTATTATGACTTTTTATTATTTTTCTCTCATATGGGAATTGGAAATATCAGCTACCAAAGGCATATATGATGATTAGGAAATTAAATCTCCTTTGTAAATTCTTTTGAGAGAGAAAGACCACAAAGCTTCTTTTGTTTTTTTTTTTTGTTTTTTTTTTCTTAATTATTTGAAAAGGATAATGGAAGAGACAACATAACAGAGTCTCTAATCAATAATCATAAAGCAGTTTATTGTTTGGTTTGTTATATAATGGAAATCTAGTGTCTGTGAGTAGTTGAAGCTGTTTTTAAAAGATACACTAATGTTGTAACTTTTGCCTTTCTATTATATCCTAAAATTACTTATTTGAAGAAAAAAAAAAAAAAAAAACAACATAGTAGAATCTCTAATCAATAATCGATTATAATATGGTTCGTTGTTTGGGTTGTCATGCAAGGAAAACAAAACTTTTGTAGTATCTACATTGAAGAGCACCAATATGTGTGGATGAAGTTGTTACTAAACAATCAAAGATACACCAATGTTGTAATTTTTGTTTTTCTCTTTCTATATTATCCTTAAAATAAATTTTTTTTTTAAAAAAAAGTTCGTTTTAGATTGAAATCTTCCTAGAAACCGCTCTATTTTACTTAAACCTTAAAATATTGTTAAATCGTTGNAACACCAACTCATTGTTAGCGCGCACACATATATATATATATATATTTCATTCATTCGATGTGGTAGCTAACAACTAGTAATAAAAACGCAATTTATGACGTTGGATGAAATCATATATACACAGTAAATTAAAAGTTTATAATCATAAAGACTAAATTAAAACTAAATCCAATCTATAAAAACAAAATAGGTAATTCAAATTCGAAATTGCGCATATTGAAATTTAAAATTGCACGAAGAATCCAACATTTGAAAAAGGAAATAGAAAGAGATAAGAGAGATTAAGTAAAATAGAAAATAATAAATAAGGAAATAATTAAGGAAAAAGAGGAAACGCTGTCGTTTTAAGGGAATAATAAGGCAAAAATAACATCTAATTGATGTTGGTAAAGGACAAAGGAATAAAATGACAAAAGTTGGAAACTTTTGGTGTGGAAATTTGAATTATAATAAAAGTTAAAATGATTTCCCATTGTGATTGACAGATTTGCAATACATGAGCATATATTCTCTCTCTCTTTTTCTATATATCTAATTAGAAAGAGAAAGTCTTTTAATAAAATTAAAATATTTAATTAAAAAAAATTTGAAAAAAAAAAAAAAAAAAAAAAAAAAAGCATGAAAGTCAAAATTTTGTTGTATGTTTAGGACAAGATTCTATGTATGTCTTTGTCCAAAAGCTTAGCTGTTCCCATCTTTTCCAATGCAATAACCAATCCCATTTGGTTCTTAGGATTTGGCTAACCCTTTCTTTTCATTTTTGGATTTTCTCACTTTTTCTTCATATTATATATTTATACCAAAGTTCAAAAATATTAATTTACTCCCTCTTTTTATTGACATTTTAATGTCTACACTTTGTCTACGTATTTTTAATAAATC
This sequence comes from Citrullus colocynthis, assembly GCA_031780015.1. NCBI lineage: Eukaryota > Viridiplantae > Streptophyta > Magnoliopsida > Cucurbitales > Cucurbitaceae > Citrullus > Citrullus colocynthis. Next base: position 2,028,034 of record QLSR01000005.1, on the reverse strand, counting down.
TTTAAGTTAATATAACAATAATAAATTAAGGCAATAATTAGGTATAACCTTGGCTATACCTATCTTCTATCTCCTTACAACTCCTTCATTTATCGCATGAAAAGAAAATAATAATTCTAGATTTTTAAAATATTCAAAATCTCTTGCCACATAGAAATTTTTAATTAGGCAACTGGTTCGCTACATGAACATAGGTATACCCTGAGTAACACCCAAGTATTTTTCAATAGATTATATGGTACTTTTTATTCCTCGAGTTTTATTCTAATGGGTAAAGTGTTGCTTTAACTTTAATAAATAATAAAAATAAATTATACATTTTTCAAAGATAAAAGAAACTTTGAGGTCAAATATATTTTTGGTTCAATTTCTGAACTTTCAGGTTCGTCTATTTAGTTTCATAACTTTCAAGATTATAAAATTTTATTCCTAATAATCATTTAGTTTTTAATTTTGAGTTATTTACAAGTAATCCTATATAATTATACATCTCTTTTACCTCTAAATTTGTTGCTTTGTTATATATCCTACTTTCTACCGGTGGTTTCAAAAATTAAGCCAATTTTTTAAAACTATATAAAAAAAAAAAAAAGTTTTTAAGAATTTGTTTATGTTTTAAAATTTGACTAGAAATCCAACTCTTTTACTTAAAATAGATGAAAACTATCGTAAGAAATTGAGAGGAAATATGTTTAATTTTCAAAACTCAAAAACTAAAAAACAAACCATTTAACAAAAGGACCTAAATTTTTAAAATTTTAAAATTCATAGATATACTAGACATAAAATTAAATATTTAAAGTTCCATTAGACAAAAATTCAAATTTCTATCCAATAGAACAATTAATTTTTATAAAATCAAAATTTTCAAGGATTTATTAAACGAGAAACTTTAAAAATTAAAGAACCAAAGAGACACATGTTTCTCCTGACCTAACCTAGATACGAAAGGTTCCATTTCCCATTTAAAATTTAAAAAAAATTCATGAAAGTCGATATCCTCCTAATTCCTAAACTAACTTTCCCTGTTACTCAATGAGCATTTAAAGATATAAACTCTACAATCTTTATCAGACGTACAAAACATAACCAAAGAACGATAAGACAGAAAAATTGGAAGACAACTCTCCCTAAAATAATGACAAACGAAAAGAAAACAGTATTGTTGTTGTGACTAATAAGAATAGATCCAGAAGAGCCAACAAAGTTGGTGTTTTATAAGATGTAGGGTGGGCAGTGAAAAGGGGGTTTGTGAAGTTTGATGTTATCCCAAATGCCAAACAACCCCTCTTTCTAAGAATAGTCTATAAGGAAATGACAAGAAATAATCAAATCGATGTTTCTAATGATAGTGAAATCCATGATTTTGATATGTTGTCCAATCATTTTTGGGTACAAAGTTTTATGCTATTTTTGGAGGAAACGTGGGCAACCCATGTCCCTTTGACAAGAAAGAGAAACAAATGAGTTGCCAACTTCTCTTTTTCTTCCACCAAAACTAATCTTCTCATTCAAATCCCAATTGGGTTATCAACAGAATGAAGAGAAAAGAGAGGATTAAAGAGTGGTTTTTCTAACTACTTTCTCTCCTGGCCGACTACGTTAGCATAACAAAAACATGAGAAAACTACATCAAGTCATTTTAAACGGACTCTTATTCTTTTGTTTTCAACTATATTAAGTGTTTAGTCTGGTTTTACATCTATCTTAGGTAAGTTCATGTTTGGAATGAACATTTTGGGCCCAATTTGTTATACCAACTCATTCTATTACCACAATTTTCAACCCAACTCTCTTTCACACCACTCTCACACTTCACGATCCCATTTTCATTCCATCCTCAATTTCTCACACATTTCAACAGCCTCAGATTCTAAGTAATCCTAATTACATCCCAACATCTCCAACGGCCTCTAAATGTGTTTGTAATTTGTAATTGGAACTTGCCCTTTTTTCAACTATTGTGCATCTTTAAGTTGAGCTTAAACTACCAAACCCTTCAACATTTATGGAAAAGACAAGCTCACCCTAACTTAAGTAGATAGCCACAGGAAATGGGGGAAACAAACAGTACTGCAAATAAAACAAAAATGAGGAGACATATAGAAAACTCCAATACAACTAAAGTCTTAAAACCCTTTTCCCCCATATGTAAATAGGCTATTCAATCTTTACCACAAAAAATAAAAAATAAAAATAAAAGAGCAAAAGGAAGAAGAAGAAGAAGAGAGAGAGAGAGCGAGAGAGAGGCAAAATGTAGACGAAAGAGGGAAGAAGTACAAAGCTAAAAAAAAGGAGTACACAAACAAAAACCTTTATATTTCAGCTCTAACTCCACAAGTATAACATACACAATTCACAAACAAGGTGGACCATAACCCAAACCTTTGGTTGTGAAAAATTAGTGCTAATAAATCAGAATGCCCATATTTTTCTTCCTCAAAAGATTCATAAACCAACAAAATTTACCCCTACACTTCACACACTCACTTGTTTGATGGCTGGAAGAGTCAGGCAGGCAAACTTTTAAGGGCTTTTTGGCATCTGAACTTTCTGCTCTTTCAGACTCCTCATTCTTCTCATCTCAGCTCTATGAATTTGGCCACTTGGCTCCTGACTATCAATAAGCAGCAGCAGCAGCAGCAGCGAAGAAGCAGAATCCCAAGATGTTAATTAAGGACCATAAGTGGTAAAATATTGTAAGTAAATATATATATATATATATATATCAGATCATATCATATCATATATATATAACTACAAAGCATTACAACAAAAGGAAGAAAAGAAACCCAAGTCATATATGTCAAAGCTTCTGTTAGGTGTGGCAGCTTTTGTTTTGTTTTTTTGTTTTTTTTTTTTTCCTTTCCTTTTCCTCTTTCTTGGGTTTGTAAAGTTAACTGGTTGTATTAACAGTTAAGGGTTGATGAAGTTGCTTATCTCTTCCATTAGACAGTAGAAATGTTCATTGTTTGGCAAGAAGTAGAACCCAATTGTTGCCTGCTCGAGGAAGAGAAGTTTCACGTCGTGACCAGAGGCTTTTAGGCCTTGCACATAAGCGAGTTGCCAATCTTGCATCAGATCCAAACCAGCAACCACGACTAAACTTTTTGGGAAGTCAAGTCCTACAAGGCTTTTGGCTTTGGGGCCAAAAATGTTACAAGCTGGATGATCTCTGTCTTCTCCTTCAGGGAGAAAAGCTCTCCAGTACCAATCTCGGTCTTGAATGCTTACGAAGTATTTACCATCGAGTTTCTTCTCCGATTCAGTTCTCTTTTCACCCCCAAACATCGGGTGAAGAAGGATGTTGCCGAGTACCTCGATGTCTTCTTCAGCTGCCCTCACTGCAACATGATGAGCTATGTTGCCACCAGAACTGTCTCCAGCCAAATACACATGAACCTTAGAATCCTTCCCACTTTGCAACCATGTCTTTGATTTAACCCATTTGAGTGCAGTCCAGCCATCCTCATACGCACATGGAAATCGGTGTTCAGGTGACCGACGGTAGTTAACCGAGACTACAACCGCCTTACATACACTTACAATGCGGCGGCAAAAAGTGTCATAGATAGCACTGTTGGCTGATGAATGAGCAAAACTCCCACCATGAAAAAACAGAATGACAGGAACAACTTTCGACGTGCTTAGAGGCTTCTCCAGATCAATGATGCCCCATCGAGCTTCATTCTCTGGGGCCAGCTGGTAAACTCGGTTGAGAAGGCCAGAAGCTCGATCGACATGATCGAATGAGAAAACCCCATCCACCGGAATCACATTGGCCGGAACTTTACGCTCGAGATACTCTGCTAACTCACGGTTGAAGGTTCCATCGGCACGGCGGAGGATGGTGTAGGCAAGCTTGAAATTGGAGATAAGCACCCATGTATTCAGTGGAACAACTCTCTGCATCAACAAGATTAACGCAATGAAGAAACGGTGAACAGGCAAGAAAACAAAGAGATATAATCAGATAAAACCAATAAATATCAAGTATGAACATGATTATCCTGAAAAGAACAAAGATATCATCTCCAAGCATTTCTGCAGCAAGTGCAACTAAAAATCCTCAACCCCCCACTTTCCAACAGAAGAAGACTCACAACTCACAAGTAGAAGTTGGAAGAAATGGGAAGAAACAATCAAAACATACCAGAAATACACTCTCACCAGCTCATTGTTAGCCAAGAACCATCACATATAATTCAAACCCAGTCTAGTAATTTACAGAAAGTCTCCCAAGAAAAAGAAAAAAAGAAAGGAAAAGAAAAGAAAAGAAAAAACTCCTCTCAAGTCAAACTAAGTGCTCAAATCTTCAACACAAAAACTTACCCAAAATTCAGCATACAAGCAAGAAAGCTTGAAAACCCAAAATCATAACCATTAAAAGCAAAGAAAGAGTTAAGAAAAGCAGAAGAGAGCCCATAAATGAAACCATTAAACCCCAATTCAAAATCTAGCAAATAGGCATAAAATGAATACAGATTAAGAAACAAAAAGAAGCAGCAGTAAATTACCTTAGATTCATTAAGGTTGACTTCATTACTCCCAGCCATCTCCCCCTCCCCTCTCACACCCAAAACCCGAAAATCAAACAAGGGTTAAGAACAGAGCCAGTGATCTTCACTCAAAGAAGCATCAACAACCCTTTGATTCCCATAACAACACAAACAAACAACAATATGGGTTTCTCCCTTTCAACCCCAATCCTTAACCCCCTTCTTCTCCAAGTTGTTCAATCAATCTATAGCGATGATTGAAGTTAAACAAAACCCTTTTGGCAGTATTTCTATTGAAGTTAAACAAGACCCTTTTCTCCCCTTTTTTTCTCTCTCTGATTGATTCCTCGTTTTGGGTTCTTCACTGGACATCGAAGAGACGGCTCCTTTCAGAAATAAAAGGAACAGAGAGCGCTCAGAGAAGCAGGGAGATCAAGGGAAGGATAATAGAGAAATAAAAGAAAGACAAAGTACAGAGAGAGAAAATAAAAAGAGAAAGAGAGTGTTTGATGGTCAAAATCGCAAGGGAAGAGAAAGGAAACGACGGTGGTGGACGGAGACGAGAGAGACGACAAATCGGGCGGCCGAATTAAACTGTTCACAAGGGACCTACCATTTCAATTTCAATATATATATAATTTAAAAAAGAAAAAAAAAAAAAAAAAAAGATAAACAAATTGTCTTTTGGGGTTCCTCTGTTTTTGAATTTTTTTTTTTCACAAATTTCTTCTTGTTTTGCCCAATATTTAAA
>QLSR01000005.1:1998167-2022587 GCA_031780015.1 Citrullus colocynthis | reverse complement strand
AATTTAAAAAAAAAAAAAAAAAAAAAAAAAAGATAAACAAATTGTCTTTTGGGGTTCCTCTGTTTTTGAATTTTTTTTTTTCACAAATTTCTTCTTGTTTTGCCCAATATTTAAAATGTGGGTGTTGTTCTTGAGGAAGAAGAAGAGAGAAAGAAGAGAAGGGTTATGAAGCTCAGTCAATGTAATGAAGATGGAAAGGTTCGAAAGGAAGAATGGGCTAATGGCAAATGTCAGAGCCATTTTGGGATTTTTTTGGTTCTTTTACATTAATTCCTTTTTTTTATTTTTCTTTTTATTTTTATTATTTTTTGTGACTGAGTCATCCACAGATTATGGATGCCAATATTATTTGTTTTCAATTATTTCACAATTTACATCTACTTTTGAAAATTCAAAATTTTATCCTATCTTCTTTTTTGAAAAATAAATAAAGGTCTTTTTGGTTTTTTTTTTTTAAGTCTTTTTTAAAAGTAGGTTAAATTTATAGCTTTTGTCTTTTTGTTAGGATATATTGATGTCTGTTTTGTTGAATTATGAGGAAGTTGACATAATGTAATTCGAACATTTATAAAAAGGAAATTGAAGAGGATTAAAATTATGGTTATTGACTCGCTGCAACCTAACTTTGTATGGGTTGTCAAGGTATAAAATGGATTGATGAAAATGTTGTCATATAAAAGATCGACACTTAACACCAACAAATATTAGTTTTAATTTTCCTACTCGTATTTGTTGTACTAAAAAATATCTTCATATAAAATATATCAATTTAAGTTACATGCATTATTTCTTAAAAATTTAACAAAAAAATCATATATTGTTGGTCTTAATGTGCAATAACGATATAGCTAGTCTAACATAAGTATATTCAAATAGCATGAGGCATTATCTCTCTCATTTAATTATTATTATTTAATTCTTTTAGATGGATACGTAAACTTCTAACCATTAACGTAGTGGTTCTCATTCCTTACCTCTAGATTATTGTACTTATAATAATAATAATTAAAAAGAATTCTAGTAACCATAATTATAATTATAAAATATTAGACTTTCTATTAATGTAATTATTAGTTTGAAATTTTAAAATAAAAACAAGTAAAATTGAGTTGATTTATTGGATAATTGTGTTAATATGTTGAAAAAAAAAAAAAACTAAAAATTTATGTTAGTTACTTATTGTTGATTTTTTTAACTAGATCTTTAAGTAAAATTTGGTCTATTTCATGTTTGTTTTTGATTGAATTGTTAGTCCATTAATATATGACAAATTGTCCCTTTTTTTTTGTTGTTTTTTTCTTTATTTCCTCTTACACTTAAATTTTAATGTTAACCTTACTTATTATGAAGGTACAATTTTTTTATTCTTATGGACTCGTTGAGAATGATTCTAATCTAGTTCATGGCCTATTAGAAGTTTGGTTGCTTTGACTCTCGTAAAGTATATGTGTCATTAAGATCGACTTAGTTTGAGTAATTTTATCAAATATTAAGAAATCAATTTAATTTCTTTCAAATGTTTAATTCTATATATGGTATAGTGTTATAAATAAATATTACACTTTACATTTGACAGCAATATTAACTTTGATTAATTTGAGTATGTTTGATTAACTAAGACTTTGAATTGAAAAAAAAATAAGGCTTTGTGTCCTTTTATGTGTATCATCTCAATATTACAAGAAAAAAATATATCTTTTTCATTTTGAATGTTGTCGTGCATATCACATTAGGTCGCTCATTTCTTTCTCTCGTTGGTCTCAACTGACTTGCAAAAAAACTCATACTAATGTAGTGTCGTATAGAATTTACTTTAATGCATAAGTTAATACACGAAATACATAAGTTAGGGTTTCTTTCGCCTTACAGCTATCTTGCATATGGTAACCTCTAACCGTGAACAAAACTTACTTACTTAGGTTAAATAAGAAATTTAGTATATGACTTATTAATAATAGTATGTACTTGAATTATAAACTTTGAATAAAAAAGAAAATAGATGCTACAAAAGCTCTAAAAATGTTCATATCTATATCTATAAAACGATTTTGTGGACAACTTTTTATGTTGTAGTGTCCTACCGTGTAGCCTTGTAATAGGTCGGTCAACTAAAGAAAACAAGAGGAAGATGAAAGAATGAATTTTAAAACTAATTTGATTTTCGTTAATTAATATGTTTAAAATATATTTAAAAAAATGTGTGTTTTGTTTTTTACAATTTTTTAATAATAATAAAGAGAAAGGGTGGAGACAGAGTTTCCTGCGTGCGGCCAACGCCAAAGCACGTGGCGACAAGGGGTTCCGTTTGGACTCTTTTTTCTTTTCTTTTTTTTTTTTTTGAAAAACTAAAATCATGTTTTTTTTTTTTTTAAAATTTTAACACAATTATTCCTTTTTTTTTTTTTTAACTATTTACCACAATTTTCAATTAAACAAATCAAATTTTCTTGGTTTTTTTTTTAAAATTTTAACACAATTATTCCTTTTTTTTTTTTTTAACTATTTACCACAATTTTCAATTAAACAAATCAAATTTTCTTGGTTTTTTTTTTAAAATTTTAACACAATTATTCCTTTTTTTTTTTTTTAACTATTTACCACAATTTTCAATTAAACAAATCAAATTTTCTTGGTTTTTTTTTTAAAATTTTAACACAATTATTCCTTTTTTTTTTTTTTGCCAAACCCCCCAGCTCGTCAACTTTTAACGTCCCAAAATGCCCTCCACCGTTTTTCTAAATCTACAAAAATGCCACTGCCAGTGACACGTGTTTTGTCCTCTTCCCACAAAGCGCGTGACGGCATGTTTTTTGTCAGAATCTGATAGGAGGCTTTGCTTTACTTTTTTCTTTTAACCCTCTTTTTATTTATATTAAAAAAAAAAAAAAAATTGTTCAAAAGTCGTAACGTGGGCTTCGGATTTTGTCGTATTCTTCTAGAGCCCCGTTTTGGGGGTTTTTGAATTAAAAATATTATAATAAGAAAAATCTTATGGGCAATGGACACGTGGCAACGCCTGGTGGGTCCGGTCCATAATCATCGGTTTTTATTCTTTGTAGAAAGGAAGAAAAAACAAAACCAGTTGTTTGTTGTTGTTTTGTTTTGTTACGATTATCGAACTCCTTCCCTCGTGGGTCCCATCACTCCTTCCCTCAACCTGCCACGTTTACTTATCCTGTCCTTTCACCCCTCTGATTGATTGGATATTCTTTTTTAGATTTTAATATCATTTTCTTTCATTTTATTCTATTTTATACTACCCACTTTTAATCCATTTTAAAATTATTAAATTCAAATAAAATACTACTTTCAATATTTACTGAAAGTTAAAAAAGTCTATTATCACACTTGAAAGTAAATTACTATCGTTGAATACTACGTGGGCTAAAATAATATTTATTTCTCATGAAAATTCATCTAATAATTTTTTTTCTTTATAACCATTATTTTCAACTATAAATTTCTTTTCTATTTATATTTTTTTAAAATTAAATGATTTTAAAAAACGAAATATAGTTTTTGTTTTTGAAATTTAGTTATGAATATAAATATTCTTCTAACAAATAATAATCATAGAGAGAAAATTGAAAGGAAACATGCATAAATTTTTAGAAAATAAAACTGAACACAAAATCGTTGCATAAATTTCTATCAAACATGCATAAATTCGTTTGATAGAAAAATTAAGGAAGGAATTAATTTCGTCCACTAAATGGCATTTCAAATATAGATTGAGGTTGCAAACCTGACATTAATTAACATTTAAAACGTGTTACATTTTTTTATCTTGGACAAATTTTAATCTATTCATTGAAAAAATGTGCATTCATGCTTTTAATAAAATTATGAAACATATATATGCAAAACGTCAATTATTTTTATTTTTATTTTTTAAAATTTTCGTAAGTTTTGGAAAAGTTTTTAAATGGTTAACTTGTGTCTCAATCAAATTCAGAATTTTTATTTTTATTTTAAATTAGTTGATAAATCAACAAAAAAAATTGAACATATGAGATAGAAATGGTAATGTTTTAATAAGTCCAAAGTTTAATTCAAGGAAATCGAAAGTTTGGGGTGGAAATTCATTCAATTTAAATTTAGTGTATAAATTGAATATTTTCAACCAATTCAATTAAAGATAGGGTAATTAATGATGTGTTTAGTCAATAATTAAAAAAAAAAAAAAAAATAATTTAAGTTTTTTAAAAAAAAAAAAAAAAAAAAAAAACATGATTTTAGTTTTTCAAAAAAAAAAAAATGAAGGCAACATAAATTTACTGGTTGACAAAAACTTTTGGTCCCAATAATTTTCAAAAAAGTAAGATTTAATTTCCAAACATTTTTTTCTACCTACTTTGTGTTCCTATAATAATGAGTCATGACATACACATAACAACTTAATCTATAAATTTTTAAATTTGTAATAATTTAATCCATTCCATTATTTTTTCCATCAAAATCGAGTGTCATTTATTATTATCTAACAACTTAGCATTAGTAGTCACTACAATACATTTAGTTTGTAATTAGTTTATCAGTAATTTAGTCTGCAATCAGTTTATCAATAATTTTCACCACCCAAATTAAGGGTTTATTTAAATTGATTAGAGAAAAAAAATGTTTTTCAAAAAAATCAACTTTAAAAGTGTTCTAAATGATATTTTGAGTGGTTGCTAAACATTTCAATTTTTTTCAACAATGACTTGTTTTTCAAATTAAACACATCAAAATTTAAACCAAACACATCTCAAATCGTTACAAATTATAAAACATATGAACAAAATGATTACGTATTAAATTCAAGGAGCTAAAATTGTCGGCAAATTAAAAATTAGACCATTGCTTAAATCACCCTACTACATTTTCTTCTTCTTTTTTTTTTTAACTTAATTTTTGCAAAAATCTAAATAAAGTTGACTGTTTTCAAATATAAGCAAAATGAGCTAACTTATTTTTAAATATAGCAAAGCATTAGACAAGCAAATGGGAGAAACAGTGACGTTTTACTATATTTATAAATATCTTTATTATAATTATCCAAATAAGTATTATATATAAATATATATATATATTTCTATTTAATAAAGTAGGACCCACATATAGATGATCCGAACCGTTGGATTATGGGCGTTTTTGCTTTCGGCCAGGAAGATCACGATGCAAAAGAGGGGGAAGAGTTTGACAAAACAGAAAGGAGATGGGAAGGGAAATACTAAGGTACAATCCCTGCAGACATTCATTTGTGTACTTCAATCTTTCTTTGTATGGAATATACCAATTTAACCCCTCCACTTATACTATACACCAACTCTATCCATAAAACTCCCATTAAATAATATTTCACGATACCATCTACTTAGGTCGATTAAAAATTATACTTAACAACAACGGACTGAGAGTTATTATCATCGCTAAGAAAAGCTAATTGATATTGTCTGATACGATGTCCCCGTATTCAAAATTTGAATTTATTTACTAGAAATGAGTACGAGTATTATAATTAAATGGTTTAGACATGTCTACTTCTATATTTGTCACGTTTTATTTTAAGAATAACTATGCTTACTTTATTATAACTTGATTTAAATAAAATTTGTACCTTATATGTTAGGATCAAAACTTTAAAATTAAAGAAGTACAAATTTGAAAAATGAATACAATCCATATAGACTTATGGATGTATTCAACTTTTACTTTATTTACGAATCTTTATCTCAAACATAACATTATCCCATGTGATCAAATGCTTCTAAAATTAAAAAAGAAGACACTTTCCATAATTAGGTATCGAGCTATTCAACTCAAATCCAATCCAATTTTTTACCTGACTACAATCAAATTAATCCCCCAATATCTTTAGCATACGACAACTATACCCTCCTCATTTAATCATAAATCATCCAAATAAGCAATGAAATCAAAATTTCTAAACAAGTCATGTTCATGTGATGGAAAACACTCTCTATAGTGAAAAGTCTTTTAGTTTTATGTATAGCAATAAGGAAAAAAAAAAAATATCTGTTGGAGCCAGACTAACATGTTAGGTGCAATTGTAAGCTAAATCATACATGTCGAGTTCAAAATGTTGGGTTTTGGTAAAATGTTTGAATAAAGATATTTCTTCGTCGAAAAGGAATCGCAAAGTTATGAATTCCAATATTTGAAAAAGAATAGAAATTAGTTTATGCTTTTATAAATGGTAGAAAAGTCATAAGTTCCAACTTCCAAATAGTATAAAATGACTTTAATGACATTGAGTTCAAATCGTCACAGTTAAAAATACTATAAATTTAAGTATAGCTACTATAGTTAAGTTTCATTTTTGTATTATATAGTCTAAGAGTGACGAAAAGGGTCTGAGTGGTACAAAAGTATGAGAGAGCATTCTCATAAATCAAGATCAAATCAAAGAGAGAATTTTGCGTGATTGTAACAAATGCTCACATAGTGGATTTCTTACTAAGTTGGTCGAATTGTTCTCTAGGTTTAAAGTTTTTCATGTAAATTATCGTGTTTCAAAGTTTCGTTATTTTCTTTTAATTTCTTAATTATTTTGTATGTTTATTCTTATAGTAGTAGTGAGAAGATTTTTTTTTCCTTAAAAGTAAATGATATATTATTATAGGTTAAAACATTTTTTTACTATAGAGTTTGAAAACATATTATTTTATTTATTGACTAAATAAAAGAAAATAAGTTTAAAAAAACCTAAATTTAAATTTATTGGAAGTAAAGGACGAAAATAATAATTTCGTGTCTATTATATCGTAATCATTTACAAAATATAGAGAGATTCAGAAGAGGTGAATTACTTGAAACACAAGAAAACTAAGGGAAATAAATAAATAAAACTTTTTAAAAATTATAAAAATAAAAAATAAAAAGAAAAAAAGAAAAAAGTGTGTGGAAAAAGAAAGAAAAAGGAGTTGGAATGAGGTTAGTGGTTGAACAATTGGATGCGTAATTTGTCGTGTAGTGAGTGTGGTTGAGCATGTGCCGCGCACACACGCGAATAAAAACACACAATTATTTACACCAAACTCATTGTCGTGTTGGTTTCAACTTCTTTTTTTATTTTCTTAAAGAAGGATATATATATATATATATATTTTGACTTTGACTATATTTATTGTTATTTCAAAAGTTAATTAATTATTATAATCTTGCTTTGTTCTGAGGTTTTAATTAGTAGGTCCCACTCCCACTCAGGTGTGATTAATTTAACTTACCCAATGCCAAACATAGCATAAATATTTAATTCATCATATATCAATTTATATCGTTGATTCTATTCTATTTAAATAAATATTATGTGAGACTAATAATTTATCAATTGAACTATAAATTATATCTTAGCGAATAAACTTGAACATCGTCAATGCATCAATTCTAATTGTCAACTTTATTAGTTCTCCATTTGAAGAAGTATGTACACGTAAAACATTGATATATTGGTGAACTTCAAAGGAAAACTTAATAAATGGTCTAAATTATCTCATAGGAAAACTTAGGAATGTAAATAAAATAATTACAAGTCTCGCACGATGTTTTTTTTTAACACAATCCGAAGGAGAGTGTAAATGGATATACATACGAAAATTCATGGGTTAAATTGATACATTATTTTAGTTTGGAGTTTTAATCGATATTATTAATGCCAAATTCGGAACATAGAAAACACATTCAACCTTCACGCGATACTGGAAATAAATTTATTTTAAGGGAGGAAATAACGTGGCTCATAAAAATAGAAAAAAAAAAAAAAAAAACTTTTACACGAGTATGGTGTTTCTCACACACACTCTGATACTTAACTTACAAATTGAAATAATGTAAAAGCTAGGTAGTTTGACAGTACAATTCGAATTACCTCGTATAAAGCTACAATCATGTATGAAAGCAAATATGATAAATCAAATTGCCACAACTAAAAGTAGCTTAATTGAATTTTATCCTTAAAAAAACACACAAATAGAAATTTGAAATCTTGAACTACTACTTATTACATCATTTATTTCAAACAGATTTTCCATCTAATAACAAATTAATTAATGTCATGTTTTAAAAGAAAAAGAATACGCAACGGTTTGATAAGTTTTGTAGAGTTGAATAGGTAAAAATAAATAAAATTTACTGATGATTTATTTTAAGAATAAAAATTTAAATCTACAACTTTTATAAAAAGTTGAAAATATATCTTAATCACTTTTAATGGAAATCCACAAACACTTGAATAATGGAAAAGAGGAAGCCAAACGTTACAGAAATTTCTCAAAACATGTTATCAAAAAGGAGAAAAAGGGAGACTTTATCTTTCTCTATTTTTTTTTTTTTAAAAAAAGTTTATCTTTTTCCCAAAAAAAAAAAAAAAATTATACCTTTTTATCCCTAAATTTTAGTCTACTTTTTATTTGATTTGTAGTTTTGAAAATATTATACATGTATTCCTAAGTTTTGAGTTTAAATTATATCCAACCTCTAAATTTTGAAAAATGTTATATTTTGCTATTCGATTTTAAGTTTCTGGTTTTTTTAAAAAAATGTTAAATACCCACTAGTTAGTTTTTATGCCAAAGTCTATTAATTAATTTAAAAAATTAGACTGAATGTAATTAAATTAATTTTTGCTAATTTGTCCTTACTATTTTAAGTTAATTAATTAAAAGTTAACACCAAGTAGCAAAGTGAGTATTAATAAAAACTTGAAGATAAAAATGTAGAGTATTGAAATTTAAAAATCAAATAAAAACTAAATTCGAACCGAAAAATAAGAATGCAACATTCTAAAACTTAAAAGATTCAATAAAATTACATAAGAGGAAGAATGTTTTTTTTTTTTTTTTGAAAAAGTATTTTAATTAAGGTGTGCTTAAGGGAATTTTAGTTAAAATTATTATTATTACTACTACTATTATTATTATTATAACGTGCAACCCACAAAGGGGATTTGGCATTTAGTGAATTAGGTCAACAACTAGGAACCCTTCTTGGCTTCTTCTGCCCATTTGGGTCAATCCCACCAAATGCTAAAACTTTCTTTATTTCTTTTGTTTCCACTTCCATTTTTAAATTACAAAAATTTCAATACTAATTAAATAATAATTCTTGGAAATTTCCCTTTTATCCCCATCATTTTATTGTCACACTGCAAAAACATCCTTTCTTCATCATTCTTATCTGTTTCTTTCTCTTTATTTTTTTTTTATTTTCTTTTTCCCTTTTCAATTACTTTTTTAATTAAAATATCATTTCATTCATATATTTTCAAACTTCTTCGATTTTAGTTCGGATGGGAAACATTACAAAATTTATTCTTAAAATATGGTGGTAGTTGCAATTATACTCTTAAATTTTTAATTGTGAAAATTAGATCCTCGAACTTCTCTAAGTATTAAAATTTGACCCTTAAACATATAATAGTTATAGAAATTGAACTCTTAAATAATAAAAATTAAACCCTCAAACTTATACTATTATTACAATCTTCTACCATTATGTAAGATTGAGAGTCCAATTTTAACACTTTTAAAAGTTCGAAGGTCCAAATTTTACAATGTAAAATTTGATGGTGTAATTATAACTACCACCACATTTCCGGAGTAATTTTTACAATTTGTCATACTTTTAAATAGTCAAATTTAACCTTTTATATTTTAAATAAATATTAAAAATAATTTCTGGATTTTTCCTATAAAAAAATATATCTTTTAAGTTTACACTATAAGTTTTAAATCATATTCATACCATTTTTTGGTATGAGAACTATTATTGTTTACTTAAACAATATTTTATCGTAGTTAACTTAAGAAAATATTGCCCTGCCCTTTAGTTTTGTGGACGTTTGAATTGTATAAAACTATAAGAATTTGGTGAAACAATTTTTATTTATTTTTTTTTTTGTGTGTAAAAATACTATTTTCGTTCTATATATTTTTAATAAATTTCAAATTTAATTTTTCAAAATTAAATTATATTATTGTTAAATAATAATAATATACGAACATGTTTTCAAATTTTATAAAAATATTAATGGATAACAAATATTTTTTATAAAAAAATAAAAACAAATTAGTCGTAAGGACTAAATTTACGATTTACTAAAAAATTGAAAGAATTGAGACTAAAGAAACTTCAAAACATTTTTTGTAGATAGCTTCCTTTGGAGTTTTTTTGATTCCACGTTTGTTTGGCATTTTGTTCCTCGTCCCACAAGACATTATTACGGGGTCCATCCTGTTTTAACCCTATTGGTTTGGTATATGTCATTATTAATCTCCCCAATCTTTTCTTCCAATAATACATTCAAACTTTCAATTTCCAATTTTATGTAGATGTGTGTTGTCTTAATTCTCATCTTCATCAAACTCCAAAAATTTGATGTTCTTTTCACTTTAATTTAAGATGTTGGACAATAGGAGATCAAATCTTCAAACTACAAGGAAAACATAATCTAGATTGACCCAAAATTTTGATATGTATAATCCCTTTGTTTCTATTAAGAATGCAAACTATTGAGAAAAAGATTATATAAAAACTAAATACACTAGCAAACTGATTACACCTTGACTAGAAACACTACACTGAATGTATAATATTCAAACTCAAACATAAGCCAAATGGTGTAACAAGGCTTATACAAGGAAATAATCAAAGACTTGAAAATGCCTCAAAAACTTTGGAGATTCAAAATGTAAGCCGATTATTCATTCCGCACGGGTTAGAAGCAAACTACAACAATCCTCTCAACATGATACAACAACTGACTCCAATAGAACTACAACCTCTCAAACTATTTGGATCTAGCATAATTATTGGATACTTGCTTTCAACTCAGCTCAAGATCAAAATAAATAAAGAAATGAGAGAACTCTTCAATTTGAAGTGATATACTACGAATAAGGAAACAAGTTGTTATTTATAGGTTAGAAACTTAGTAATTCTCCAAAATACAAAATCAAATCAAATAAATACAAAAATTGAAACAGTTGTCAAATCTAACTCAATTGAGTTGTTATTTGACAAAATTCAAATATAACTTATTCAAACGGAAGAAACTGCAAATTTAACTTTCATATATGTTAAATTTGAAAACATTATTTTGATTGAAAAAGCCCACACATGGTTAAGGCCAACATTATTACTGCAACAACACAGATGTGCGACTTTGGGTAGGTTGAATTTTTGTTTACTTCTTATTATTAACAATGACTTTTGGTGAATTTAAATTTAAAAAATGAAGAAGATAATGGATTATAACAACAAATTAAAATTAAAATATTATTTTAATACATTTACTTTTGATTTAATTTAATTTTAATTATCATACTTTCAATAAAAATCTAATAGGACATGTTATTAGTTGTTGACGTCCTGTAAAAAAAGTTGTTTTCGTAAGATTTTTTTGAATGAATTTCAGAAATATATTCATATAATCTTATGACTCACTTAAAAATTATCATTATTATTCAATCAATTTTGTTAATAATTATTTTCGAGGAACTAAAATTTTAGATTTATTAAACGCACCAAAGTTAAATTTAGATAATTAAAAATACGGTATTATAACCTAATTACTACTTTACTCCAAATCTCCATGGAAACCTATCTACTATTTTCCATTTTATCGATTATCTTTTTCATCTATATGTGTTTGATTATTAAATGACACGTAGACAATAATATTATAGAGAAAGAATAAGGGTGGGAGTTCTCCACCAAAAAGGCTAACCTTTCTTGTTTTACATTCATATTTAAAATGAAGAATCTAAAAAAAAAAAAAAAAAAAAAAATTAAAAAAAAAAAAAAGGGTGGGAGTTTCCAAAAAAAAAAGGAAAACATTTATTTTTTAAAATAAAATTTAAAAAAAAGAAAATAAAAAAAAAAAAAAAAAAAAAATGAAGAAGAAGAAGAAGAAAAAGTGATTCTTACTTTTAAATTGAGAAATTGTACTATTAATTTTATTCCAGAAAGTTAAATCAATTTCGTTTCCAATAAATATAAAAAAAAAAAGAAAAAAACACCCTCATACTTAAAACATAACTTAATCCAATATCGAGTAGTTTATCAAATTAACTCCAAAATTTTAATCCGTCTATTTCTTTTAGTTTAACAAATTTAGTAGTAAAAATCAAATCATCACCATTTAAAGTAGCATAAATATCATCTTTACCTAATAAGTAAAATTTGAATCCGTGAACTCGAACGTCAAATAACATTGAATATATCAATCTAATATAAAAATTTTGTTACTAAACAAAACTATTCTTTCTCAAATTATGTTGTAAACAATTATTTTAGTCTAAAAGTGTTTAATTGTTAGCTTCTTAATGTTTAGTTCTCAATAACAAGAAAGTATTTTTTAAGAAAAACAAGAACAAAAATACAACAATTATATATATATATATATAAATATATTATTTGGTAAATTGTATTTTTAAAGCATGCATTTTAATTCAAATACTTAATAATTATCAATTTTATCTTTATATTGTTTAATTTTTCTCAATCAAAATTTCAACAAAAACTTTGTATTTAATAATTTCTAGTAATATCTTTATAATAATATTGAATTAAAGGGTTTTTCATCATGCATAGAAATTAAGATAGAACTTTGAAACAAAAAAGAAAAAAGAAATTAAAACAACCAATGCAAACCAAGAAAGAAAAGGAAAAAAAAAAAAAAGGGGGGGAATATTAAATGCAAATGGTAGGTGTCTCCCGATAGGGATTAAAAAGACAAGGCAGCCGACTTAAAAAATAAAATAAATAATGATTAATAAAAATAAATTAAAAATTTATTATGGGGTTTGTCTTGTGGTTTGAATCGGACAAGTGGGTTATTTTTTTTTATTTTGATTTCAAATTTAATTTTTGGAACAATTGATAGAGCTCCTCCGTTATTGGCTAATAACATAATGTCGTGTTGTAAAGCTAATGGACAACAAAAAATAATCTTAAACAATTCCTTTAACATTACGTGTATGTACCAAAGTCATTTCATTAAGAAAAATAAATAAATAAATAAATAAAATTCAAACATTTTGTCAAATTCCCAAAATGCCCCTCCTTATTTATTTATTTTTAATTAGTTGCATTATGTACTATACTCCTATGATAATAATGACTTCACATGGGTCCATTCATTTTCTTTCTTTCTTTCTTTCTTTTATTTTTTATTTTTATTTTTATTTTTATTTTTTACTTATAAATGGTTGATTTATATATGTATTTTGGATTCGGTGTATTTTGGTTGATATTTGTTGGGGTAAATGTAAAGTTCTTTTTTTTTTATCGTTTGGAATCTTAATTATGGAAGAAGGAGTACTTAAGGCTTCGACCATTTTGGTGTGACGTTTATCGTTGATGTTTTGTCATTATTCTATTTTGTGTAGGGGTGACCCTTAAGATACAAGGATGTACATGAAGGGTATTTTGAAGTGCTCTATTTAATCGTCATGTCTCATTCAATATGCCTAATTGTTTTAATAGGTTATTTAGAAGTTATTGACGACTTTAAGAATCTTGTGGAGAAAATTAAGTTATTTGTCCACAAATCACACAAATTTTAACTTTTAGTATGCCGATTTAAGAGGTGTTGAATTCTCATAAATGGTATTCAACACCTTGTGTTCTTGATATGATTTTTTAAAGACAATTTTTACTTCCATCGTCTTCAAGTCACTAAGTAAATAAATAATCAAGGGTTCTTAGGTTTTGAAGCTAATTAAATACATCCCCTGGTGTCCCTTAATTTCTAGTTTTTTTTTTTTTTTTTTCCTTTTCTGTCCCTTCATTGCAAACACATCAAATAATTGATACTAAAGAATTTTCAATCTCTATACAATGTTTTGTTTTGATTTCTAAATGTTGATATGCACCTTCATTTTTTACCCTTTTTTTATTATTATTTTTTTAATTTTAATTTTGAAGGTTGGTTGGTTAGAAATCAAAATAGTGAATTACTCAAATACCTAGAATTGTAGATGCCTAAAAATGTAAATGTCTAATATCTTTCGATAACCATGTTTGTTTTGTAGGACAATTTATAAGGATGTTCAAAAATATTTATATAGGTTTTTTTTTTTTTTTTTTTTTTTTAGGATTTCTGAATAAAAATATCTTCCAATGATATATTATTCAAACAATATCCTTCTAAATTTAAATAATTTAGATATTAATTTAATACAATGAACTATATATAACATTTTAATATATTTAATAATTTAATTTTTTATTTAGCACAATTGGGATATGAAGATTCGAATCACAAACTTTGTAGTCACTAAAATATTTATATATTAATTGAGTTATGCTTACTTTAACTAATAATTTAGTATTTTATTGTTATGATTTATGAATTCAGTTAATATTAATTTTATTTATTATTCTTATTATTAATTTTTTTTTTTGGCAAACAAGTTAATTTATATGGTTTTGAAATTTTTGTAGAAGATATGACATTAAATATTAATTTTGATAGTATTTGAACTTATTTTAAAGGAAGACATTATAAATGGTTGATAGTATTTGTTTGAGTAGATTTTATTTAAACATGATCAAAATAGGAAAAAGAAATTTGGGAGAAATCATATCAATTTGTGATAGTTTTTCCTAATAAAAATGATTTATTTTAATAATAAAATTAAAATAAAAGAAAAGGGATGAATATACACATAGGAATAAAAAATAGAAAGGCATTAATTAAAAGTATGAAAATCCATGTTTGGAGAGGTTAGCCAAAAAAGTCTTAATATAAATATATATATATATATATATATATATAATGGGGATAATTACATTAATACAAATCAAACATAAGGAGATATTTAAAAAATATCTTAAATTAGCATTTGAATTTTAAGGTATGGTAGCTCCAAAAATGGAACACTAGTCCAAATACAGTACGAGTGTTGTAAAGCGAATGGGGACAACTTCCTCTAAAACTATTTTCAAGAAACGTTCCATTAACAAAGCTTAAAGACGAGGATACACAATCATTGCAATTATTCTTTTAAATACACAAATATGCGTTTGTTTAAGATTTTTTTTTTTTTTTTTTTTTAATATTTAAAATTTTAATAATATACAAATACTGATTATTTTATTTGACGAAAAGTAAGTTTCTCAGTAAACTTTCAATGCCTTATCCTTCAAATTAGAACTACATCAATTTCATTTTTTAAACTAATGAAAAAAAAAAAGCTCATAAATGTCACTTTTATCTATTATTTATATGTGTTTTGTTGTTTACATTTTATGAGGGTTTTCAAAATTCAATCCGAATTCGATTTAAAGCTCGATTTAAATCAAATATTTTACATAAGAAATATGAAAACTATGATTAAGAAATTGGGAAAAGGACAAAACACAAATTTCAAAAATCAAATAGTTACTAATTTTTTCAAGGCAAGAGAAACAAACGTGCTCATCCACCAAAATGAAAATCAAAATAGAGTTTAAACCTAATTTTTAAAACAACATTAATTTTTTTTTTTTGAAGAAAACATGATTAATTTAACAAAACATTATTTACTATAGAGGAGATAATATCTCCATGAATTGAGTGAAAAGAAAATTATATGCTCCACATTTGATGAAGTGAACTTGTCTTTTGAATTACAATCACACAAACAAAAATAAATAATCAAACTCTAGAATCCATGTTTGAGAAAGGAAATTCTTCTTTAAATTTTATTATTTTTTTTTTTTAAAGAAAAAGTAAAATAGTGACATAAATCCATGTTCTTTTAACCTTCATCACCCTAGTTAGGGTTTTATTATTAAAAAATTAACCATTTAATATGGAAAAATGTAAAATAAAATGAAAATGAAAAGTTATATGTTGATACAATGTATGAAAAAGGGGTATGTTTGCAATTTGGTTAATATTTGTATAAAGCCCATTAGAGGAATGACCCAACAAACAAAGATTGTACAATGTATATGAAAAAGCATAAGGATGATTGGGTTATTCATTGTAAAGAATATTCCTTCTTAAAGATAAACAAATGAATCACATGTTTGGTTTATCATCTCCACTATCCCACCCAATTTTCTAACCAACCAAACACCAATTTAGAAAACCCTTTACCCCAACAAAAAAAAAAAAAAATTACAACACATATTAATTAGTTGTATTTATAAGAAAAATCAATACATGTGATATATAAGGGTGAAGATTCAACATTCAACTCGAAAGAAAGTAAGAAAAAAAAAATTGTGAAAAGAACTTCATGACTCGAAAAATTCGACCAACTCAAATTGGGTTGGGATTGGACTCAATTAGATCAAAATTGTATAGATAGTTTATGAATTTACTTAAAATTAGTTTGTAGTTGAACCTAACCAACACCAACATTATTTTCTTATTTAATTCTTAATATTTGACCTTTGTTTAGATTATTTCTTCTCTAACATTTTTTTTAAAAAAATAATTTGTCACCTAAGCATAATTTTTCGTAATATAAATTTAAATTGTGTTGCCAATCTTAGTTCTATGTGTGAAAATAAGTAAATAGATGTTTTAGATATTAACACTTCACTATAAAAATATCAAAAGATTAATTTGCCTAGATAACCTGAACCAACCTAACCCAAATATTTCGTGGTTGGGTTGGGTTAGAATCATTAATTTATGAGGGTTGTTTAATATTGTATTCACTAAGTTATGCTCATATTAACTATTGTTCCCAAATTTTGAACAATAAGAAAAAATATGATCTTTGCATGGCAACAATGCTAAATTTGTTTAGAAAGGGAAGAACATGACACCTCCAAAAGAAAGAGAAACTTGCACACTGTTAAGTGGTTGTCATACACACTTCGATATTTAAATTAGAGAATGACATAATGTGGAAGCTCTAGAATTTGGGTGTGAGAATTGACTTACTTTTATTTTAGCCATCGTAATGTATTTATAGGAATAAATAATCTAGATTATTATTCATAAAGTTTCTAAGCTACATTAGAAAAATGAATTTGTTTATAGCTCATTTATGAATTTCACAACATTATATGATGCAATTGGTTGTTGGTGTTGTTGTTTCTTAATTTTAGAAAATGGGAAAACATGTGCTGGTTTTTCACAACAATTTTGTTAGTGTTTGGGCCATTGGCAAACTTTTGAGCCCATTAACCAAATAGTAAACTTCATATATTTTTCATCATTTTTTTTAGGTTTAAATATATATATTTTTAGTAAGAGTTATAGTTCTTATGGAAGATGGATATCATAGCTCAAATATTATTTTTGTCTATAGACTTTTAATTTTAGCTTTTGTTTATTTTGACATATATACTTACATACTTAACTTTTATTTATCTTAGTCAATGTACTTTTGTAAAGTTAATTTTGGACTATTTTGGTTATTGTTTTAAAAATTCTAAAATGCAAAGCCAAAGTTATCACTATACTTCAAGCAATTTATTATTATTTCTTCTTTTTATGACAAACACTTCAAGCAATTTTGGTATTTTGTTGAAATCGCAATTAAAAAAAATGATGTGAAAAGAAAAACTAGAAAGCCAAATAAGTCATTTTGGAGAAGTATAGAGATCAAATAGACTTTTTGAGAGCATACTTATCTTTTGTTTATTTATTATTATTATTTTGAGTTTTTAAATGAGATTGGTAATATAACCATTAATTAATTTCTAGTTCATGTCCTAATTTTAGTTAATAGTATAAATATTTTAATAAATGAAGTCTAATTAAGCCCAATATCAAGTATTGAGCATGACATTTGCACAATAAGCCCATAGAGCATGAATATTTCCAGCATTTGATTTTGTTTTATGGAAATTAAATTAGAAGGGAATTTTGGTGTAAATAGTTAAAATTGGGGTAATTGCTATGGATAATAGTAACATTTTGAAATAATTACAAGTATAACAAAAAATTTTTGTGATTCTAGATTTTACTATATTTGCAAGCAATGTGTTATAACTGCAAATATTATTAGTTTAATGATTATATTTGTAAGTTCTCTTTACAAATTAAATCATGTTTTTGAGGATTTAACATTTTAAATCAATTTAGGTATTTATATATATATATTTTTTTCTTCGTGTTTTTTAGTTTGTCTATTTTAGTCAAATCTTAATTTAAGAATCTAATATCTATTCGTGTTTATTGATTTTCGTATTTTTTTAATATTGAATTTGTAAATATAAGTTAGTTGATTTAAATCCATTTTGTATTTTGTTTAAATAAATGGATATTTTGGTCATTTTAGCTAAAAAATCTCTCTTTTGTGTTTGGCTATATTTACAAATGGAAATCTCTAAGTTATTTTTGCAAAATCTATATTTAAATTTTAGCCACCTGTCTTGTTGCTCCTTAAATAAATAATATCAAATAATTTAAATGCTCTCAAAATCTTAGCTAAATTACTAAAAGATGTATTTACTTTTCTTTTTTCTATTTTCTAAAATTATAAAATATTTATTAAAAAAGGAACGTAATAAAATGAATATATTCGTACAAATAAGATAGCATTTCAAAAATATAACTTTTTTAAAATAAAAAAAAAAGTCAAAAATCAAAATTAAATTTTTTAAGTATAATAAGTGAAACATGGAGATAAGGAATTTTGACTACATGATTATTATCATTAAATTTAAACTTTTCTACAAAATATATTTTATTGAAATAAAAGCAAATGGTTCACTCACTATCAAAAAGAAAAGAAAAACGTGGGATATTGTAAAACTTGGCTAATTCCATTCCTTAAAATAAAATAAAATAAAAAAATGGTCAAAATATTGGAAATTTCAAAAGTATTATAGGAATCCTAATTGTTTTGATGACTTGCTCTTAAGTCTTCAAGATCATGGATTTTTTACCAAACATAAACTTATTTAATAAAAATACAATAATAAGCTTTAAAGACCCCAATTGTCAATATTGGGTTGTATGATTCTTATTTTCATAGTTTTAAATGTATTTTGTTTATTTTTCTAATTTTATCTCTATAAGAATGGGTAAGAGACAAGTTGGATAGAGAAAACAATTTTTAGTTTAATGCATATTCCACCAATAATCTCTTAACTTAAACCACCTAAGTCTTTATTCTTTTGAGTAATATATTTGGTATGTCAAATAGAAGCAAAAATAACTTAATTGATATATAGTATGTGTTAGCAATAAAAGTAGGAAAAAAAAAAACTACAAAAATTACAAAACATACCATTCAAGTTGATCCATCAGTTTAGTTTGGTTTGGTTTGGTTTTTTTTTAAATGTAAAATTAGATGTATTGGATTTGTATTTGAAAAAAAAAATTAAAAAAAATAGTTCAATTTGATTTTTATTGGGAAAATATGTCAAACTCGGAGAGAATAGATGATATATCTATGTAATAATAATAATTTATTATTATTATTATTTTGTATGGGATTAATTAATGGTATATGTTTAATAAAAAAAATTAAAAATAAAAATAAAAATTTAATAACTCAATTAGCATGACCTTCACCTCTAGAGGTTGGATATTCAATTCCCAACCCGCAACTATTGTACTAAAAAAAAATCAAAAGACTACTATTATATATATTTTGGAAAAATTACTTGCTTTGGATTTTTTTTTAATTTTATTTTTTTATCATGAGTTACCAATCATGAACTTTATTTCACCTCTTTTAAAACCCGTAGTTCATATATGATCTTTAAATATATCGTCTAATTTATTTTTAATTTTTTTATCGAGAGTATGTGTCTTAACTAGATATAACATATTCGGTGGGATCACTCTTACTTCATAACTTGAAAAAAATAATAATATTGTTTTAATAAAACTAATTGTAACATTGCAACATTTAAACTTATATAATTGTATAATTCATTTAAACTTATATAATTGTATAAATTATAACATTTGTTAAAAGTTTAAGAGTTCATTTTTTTATCATTTATGGGTCAAAATTATACAATTATTGTAAGTTGAGGGTCCACTTTTAACACTTGAACAAGTGTAGAAACTCAATTCTTACAATTGAAAATTTGAAAGCCTAATTGAACTAACGCCAAGTGATTTTTGCAATTTTCCATTAATAAAATGTTCTGTGAAAAAGACCAAAAAATTATACGAAAGCTATAGTCCAATTGATACTGTCCAAAGCTAGTACAATCTCTTTTGAAACCATTCCATCTATGACACTGAATAGAGTATTTTATATAATTTATTTGGTGTAGATTTTGATATGATTGGTCTTTTTAATTTCAAGGCATTGTTCATTAGCAAATTGATAGTGATTTTGCATAGAAATGCATTGACAGGGACACTCACTTTAAAATATCATTATCTCAAATCTAGACATCACTTTGATGATTTCCCCTACATTTGACATAATTTCATTCCCATTCTCAATTGGACATGGTTTCCTTATATAAGTTTGCAATGCTTAGTGTAGAATTGGTGTGGCTTTAAAGACATATATTTCTAAAACTCAGCTATAATCGATTAGTGTTTAATAAATTTCAGCCTCAACTATAATAAAAAATAAATTAAGTTTAAATGTTTAGTAAATAAATAACATACTGTTGTGATTTAGATTAATCATTTCTTTGATTGCCTTTTTAAATCACAAAGTTTTTTAAAGGAAAAAAAGGGTTAGCATATAATGTAAAAATAATATAATAATTAAAATAAGAAAGAAAAGTACATTCACTAAAATTGTCATTTAGATCAAAATATATATTTTGAAAGAATAAGACCTAAAATAAACAAAATTTAAAAGTATATGAAAGATTAAAATAAACAAAAATTAAAAGTATATGATCAAAGTAATATTTAAAATTCATGAGATGAAAAAGTAAATCAAAATTGTGTATACATATAAAAAAGTGATTCCTAAAAAGAAAGTTGTTTAGGGTGGGTTTGGCTCAACTTTTCAAGTATTAATTATAAAAATTAGTTATTTTGAAAAAAATTAAAATATTTAACAATCACTCGAAATAGTTTTTGTAATAATTATGTATTTTTAAACTAATAAAAATAATTTATTTAAAAAATATTTTTTCCCAGCTAATCCAACCGAACTGTTAAACGTTTTCATTTCTAACTGCAGTTATATTACGACACTATAATTTATATTTTTCCTTATTTTAAAATGAGTAGAAATTAGTATTAAAGAAGTCAACTTGATGTACACTTTATAATTATTTAAAAGATAGAAAAGTACTTTTGCAAGGAACCATTATATAAAGTTCTTTCAACTTTTAATTTTGAAGAATCTTTGCTGATTTTCCAATCAACGCGCAATAACGTCCGTCCTCTTGTCCTCTTTTTAGGACACTATTAAAAATTCCCCAATATATATACACCTTAAATTATTACAAGTTTCTAGAATTCTCTATTTTTTTTTTTAAATTGATAAATTAAGTATGTGTTTGAAATACATTTTCAATTGTTTAATTTAAAAAATAAGTAATTTTAGAAGAAATTAGGATGTTTCGCAACCACATAAAATAGATTTGGAAATATATTTTAAACAATTTTTATCAAAAAAGTTTAAATAAAAATAAATAATTTGAAAAATATTTTTCTCTCAGTCAATCCAAATGGAGCCTAAGTTTCATTTGACATAAAATTAAATTTATTATTTTTAAATTAATTACAAAATTAAAATTTTGAGAATCTATTGCACACATTATTAAAAGTTCATGAAGTTATTAAGCACAAAAGTAAAAGTTAATTGACTTGATTATGAACTTAAGGCCACATTTATTACTTCCAGATCGACAGTAATAAGAAAAGTGGATCATTTAAATATGTTAAAACAATTTGTTTTATTATGAATAGAAAAAATATCAAACTATTTACAAATATAACAAAATTTTAAGTTCTATATATGATAGACCGCATAGATTCAGATACATATCTATTCATGTCTATATAATAAAATGACATTACTAATATTGATATTTTCTTTTTAAATTATACATATATATTTATACAGTGTCTTTTCTAGCGTAAATCTTATTTGAGTAAATTTGAGACTTTTAACCATGGAATAAAATTAAAAATTCATACAAAGTATCACTAAATTTAAGAGATATGGTGGTTTAAATCTCACTTGTTTATAATTCAAAAAATAATATTATTATTATTTTATATATATTTTTTAAAAAATAGCATCATCGTCTCTATCAAAATTAGACCTAAACCACCAAACTTGCTATAATTTAATCAATTTAATACTTTGAATTCAACCATGGATTAGCCCATAGAATAAACTTCTCTATGATCAGAGTTGAACAGTAGGAAATCAAGTGGAAAACCAAAAAACAAGAAGAAGAAAATCAAAGAAAGAGAGATTTGTTTCTGTTCATACCTTTGCCTTTCTCCACTGATTTCCTTGTTCTTCTTGGTTTGGTGTCTGCAGAAGAGAAGATTGAAGAAAATTGGCCTCTGATCTTTCTGAGATTTTCCTGAGAAAAAAGGAAAGAACAATGGACAGATTGGTGAAGCCTGATGTGAAGGAAGTGGAATTTTCATTCGTGAAAGGAGAGAATTGTACTGCAACTTTCTGTCTCGCTAATCTGATGCACACCATGTCTGTTGCTGTTTGTTTATCAACATCCAATCCTTCTGTTTTCTCGTTTTCTCAGGATTTCTCTGTAATTCCGCCGCTTTCTTCTTCTTCCTACACCATTTCCTGCAAGTCATCGGAAAAACCTCCTCTCAGTACTCCGCCGGACAAAATCTCCGTTCGATCCGCCATGCTTCCAATCGGAAAAGCTCACACCGACGACCTACGCCGCCTATTCTCCAACCCTGGCCGCCACGTTTTCAAGGACGCTTCGTTGTTGATCTCCTTCGTCGGTTTCGATGTCGTTGAATTCCTAATTTCGAACCATAAACGAATTCCTGATTTGAGATTTCTTCTTAACAAAGCGATTTCTGGTTGTAACAAGTCTCAATTGACAGCGCTGATGGAACCGGCCATTTCGTCCGGGAAATTAGGGTTAGTTTCGGCTTTAATCGACGCTGGAGTAGACGTCAATGTGAAGGATTCGCTCAAACGGTCAATGTTGTCGATCGCAGTTAGGACTGGGAAGATCGATATCGTCAAGCGATTGATTGATTCGCACTGCGAAATCAATTTCGCTGTCGATTTGGTCCTACACACAGCGGCAGCGATGAACCGCGTCGATGTGATAGAGCTACTCCGCGAAAATTTTCCTGACATACCAGTTAATTCCGTCGATTCCGACGGCCGTACTCCGATCCACACCGCGGCGGCTCACGGTCACGTCGGGGCAATACGTTTCCTCGCTTCGATCGGCGGAGATCCGGAGGCGGTGGATCGAAGAAAATGGACTCCGCTACATTCTGCGGCAGCGGAAGGACATCTCGAAGCCGTGGAGTATCTTCTAAACTGCTCGAATGTGAAATACGCGGTGAATTCCGATGGAAAAACGGCGTTTGCAGTCGCGTCGGAGAAGGGACACACAGATCTGTTCGATTCGTTGAGATTAGACGATGCATTGCACAGAACGGCTAGAGCCGGCGACGTTCGAGGTCTGAGAAGTTGCGTAGCGGCGGGAGCGAAAGTGAACGGAAAAGACCAGAACGGGTGGACGGCTCTACACAGGGCGGCGTTCAAAGGCAGAGTTGAATGCGTGAAGGTGCTGCTGGAGCACGGAGCGGAGGCGGACGCCGTGGACAACGTGGGGTACACGCCGCTGCGGTGCGCCGTGGAGGCCGGACAGGAAGAGGTGGCTCGGCTACTGCTTGACAGTGGAGCGAAACGAAGTTGGTTGAAAGGTTTGAGAAGGGATTTGAATGTGTGTGGTGAGATTCCATCTATGTGCTGTGGAAAATGAGAAGATTGAGATGAAGACGAGGAGGAAGAAGAGGAATTTGCGCTCTGGATTGCAATTTGTAAATAGTTAATGGCCATTTTTGTAGGGACGGTTTTCAATTTTTTTGGAAGTATGAAAATTGATAGAAGAAAGCTCTCTCACTCTTTTACTTGCCTCATTCACTTTTTAATTTCCATCTAAATTTTTCCGTACTTTGATACATTTATGTTTTAATATTTAACATTTCCTTACATTTAAAACCGGGAATGTTGTAAGGTTTAAGTTTTTTTTAAGGATGTTGTAACATTTATAATTTTTTTTCAAAAAAATAATATTATGTTGACAAAAATATGGCTGAAATGAAAAAATTGACAAAAATAGGTTACAAAATTATAGACTGGGTACACAATTCCCGACAATGTGTATTGAGTCTACGTTTATTTAAATGAAATCATCGACCCGGTCCACTATTTTCTCCCACATGATTGCCACGTTACGACAAAAAATAGTGATTATTTTCTAATTTTTCCTTTTGTGTCAATCCTCCTCACACCATCATCTCCGGTTTTGGGGGGGCGGGGGGTTGGTTTTTTTTTTTTTTTTTTTTTTTTTTTG
>QLSR01000005.1:1985193-1995871 GCA_031780015.1 Citrullus colocynthis | reverse complement strand
AATATAGAGCGAGCCAACCTAATTTTGAAAATTCTCATCGTTTGTAAAATATAGATTTATAACTTTCTCGATCTAACACAATTTTTAGATTCACTAATGCTTTTTTTTTTTCTTTTTTGTCCTTGTTATTTTTATTTTTCTTCTCTTTGATTGGCTGTTTTTTCAAATTATGAAAAAAAAATGATTAAGTAGGGTGACATGATCTAAATGTTTACTTTGTATAGGTTTAGTGATCACATTGAAATATCAATAATGTTTATTCTTCGATTAAACCACTTTGCTAATTAATCATACTTTGTACTAAAAATAAATTAATTACAATTTAAACTTAAAACTTTTTATTAACTACGTACATGTTTCTTGGAGGACAATAATAAGATAGACTTCCAGGAGAAAAAAAAAAAAAAAACAAATTATAAAAACCACCCCTCAAGCAGTCAATAATGAAATTAGACTCGAGTTTATAATAATTGCAAAAATTGAACCTAAAAATGATAAAAATTGAACCCTCGAGTTTATATAATGTATTATTTCATTTATACAATTATGTAAATGTGAGAGTTCAATTTTAATATGGGTATAAGTTTGTAGACTCCATTTTTTAAATTAAAAGTTTAAGGTACTATCATTATACTTTAAGGGCATGTTTGTGAGTAAATTTAAAATAGCTAAAATAACTTTTGTTATTTTCAAAATCATTTTAATACTTCAAAACTAATTTTGATTGTATGAAAATCGCACAAAAGTGTAAAATTGAAAACAAAATTAAATTTGAGTGATAAAAATGTATTTTTGAGTAATTTTAAAAAATGATGAAAATGATTTTTGACAATTTTAAAATCACTCTCAAATAAGGATTGAGAGTAAGATTCTACGATTTACTCTAAAATCAATAACTTAAACGTTAAAATATATTATTTATAAATCATTTTAGTAATTCATTTGAGTAATCTTTTTGCTAATTTTGATTGATTTTAAGCTTTATTATTGCATAAAATTGTTAGAACATTAACCATTCGTGAAATGAGGGTGAGTTCAATCTACGGTGGACATACCCTATTGGATTAACTTAGAAAAAATGTTATTCACAAGTTCATTTTTATTTAAACATTTTTTTAAAAAAGCTTATAGTGTTTTTCAAAATCAAATTTGAAAAGTTATTCCAAACACACTTTTTATATATCCTACAGAAACCTTTGACACCCAATTGTCGTAGGACCAAGTGAGATCAATCCAGGTACCAATAAGCTGATGTAAACACTCACAAATATCAGCAAAAAAATAAGAGACAACACATGGAACAAAATACAAGCATTTATTTATTAATAAGAAATTCAAACAACATATTTATCAAGCAACTCAAAACACAAACGCAATTTATTCGATTTGATGAGATTGTAACATGATTCTCATACATAACAAAATAGGATCATCTTATTCCTAAACAATGCATTATTCCATGCAAATTAAAACAAACACAACTGATGGTGACGTTGACATTGATGTTGATGTTGATGTTGATCAAGGAAGATCAACAAGGATAAGTACAACCACATGAATGAAGTCCTGAACAACCTCCATTTGATGCAGATCCAAATTGAATTTGGCAAGCAGTGATACACAATGAATCATAGCATGGTTGTGATGTCAATATAGGCAACACCTTCTGACAATATTGCCCTTCCACATTTCTCACCATCATTTCTCCTCCTACAACATAAATTTTTCTTTTTGTCAATCACATATAATGTTAAAACACAGAGAAAATAAAATAATTGCTATTATTATTACCACTGAAAATGAGGATCACAAGAAGAACCATGGCTGAAATGGAGGTTGACTTCATTTTTCTTTCTTTCTTTTTCACTTGGGATATTGCAAAGGCTAAAGTGATTATGTTATTGATGATTTTTTATTGTTTTGATCATTGGTGTATTTATAGGGAAGAGGAAGACAATTTCAAGTTTTTTTTTTATTTTTTTTATAATTTCTCTAACATTATATTTATGGTAAATATCGTGTTTTAATGTGTAATGTTACCAATTTTTTCCTTTTGGATTTTATCGGATTATATGATTCTATGATTTAAGGTAATAAAATCATTAGTAATATTCTAAAAAGGTAACGAAACTATTTGATTTAGTTTTCTGATTCATTTATACTAATTTAGCTCATAAGATGGAGTTTGTAAAATACCTAAATTTGAATTATTATTTCAATTCATTTTGAGTTGATTTCCATATAGAGAAAAGTTTAGGCGTCGGCAATCCACGTGCCATGTATATATTGTATCGCCTTGTATTTTATTTTTTATAAAAAAACTATATTTTAAAATAGCACAGAGTGATGTGGCACAAATCTATTGGGCCACCTCGTTTTTTGTTTTTTTTTTTAATTATATCTTTGAATTTTACTTCTATCGCTAGCCATGAATGGAAGTAGTAGTATTGTAGAAATTCTCTCACATCTAACGCCTATTGCATCAATCCAAAGTTTTCTCCATTAAAAAGGGAAAAAAAAAGTTATTTTTTTTTAATCCTTGAATTTTAAAGAAACGGGCGCGGTTGGTTAAAATGACACTTTCTTTTGTCCCCAAATGTCAAAGAATAAATGCATTTACTAATTGAGTTTCAAAATGTAAGTTTTTAGTTCAGTAAGACAGCTCGAATAATTTGTTATTATTATTTTACGTAATTATACGGCATTTTAAAATTAGAAAATTAATGTAAAAAAAGTAACTCTTTTCTCTGAAATTGCGTTTTAAAATACTTTTCTAATTTTATATATCATATATTTATTTAAAATTATTTCAAGGATCTTATAGAGAGTATCATTAAAAACTTTCAAATAAAAATATCTATTTTGTAAACTTAGTGACCAAATACACCAATTCTTAAAAACTTGAAGAGTAAAATGGTGTACTTTAAGATTTAGGGACTAAAAAATTATCATCAATTAATTTTTAATACTTTTTTCATCGGTAATAAAATTAATTTTAAAATTTTACTTCATAATATAAATATCAAGGAGCTTCCCTTGGTTTGTATAGGGGCACCGACTAAGTGCCTTAAACAAATGAAATTTTGAAGAAAATACCTATACACAAGACAAGAAAAAAGGAAAGAAATTTATAAATGAAATTTAATTTAGTTTTGATCTTAAATGAAATCTGAGGGGAAAAAAACTTGAAATCAATTTACTTAAAGTGGCGATCAATCTAATATATATATTAATTTAAAATTAACAATTTAATCATTATAACATAAATTATGTAAAATAACCATATAACCCTCAAATAAGATGGGCAGAAACAAAAATCAATCTTTTTTCGCATATGCTCTTATAGATTTAGATATTATGTATGAGTATATAAATTCCAACAATCAATCATAAGACATAATTTAATTTAAAAAATAAAAACAACTCAATTATTAATTTAAAATTTTAATAATTTTTTTATTATTTATTTATAAAAATACTTGCTGATTTCAATAATTTGCAATACATCGTTCAATGTGTATATAAAATTGAAATATCATTATCAACGTTGACAACAATATTTTAATCCTCAACACGTATTAAATAACTCTACTAACTAAATATTTGATATAATTTATTGGCCAAACGCCCATCAAACTCTATCGTTTATTAAAAACATATCGTTGTTCTTTCAAAAAGTTGTAACATTATCGTTGATGTTTCATAAATATTTAAAAGCATAAGTTCACTAGATTGTTAGACAAAAATTGAGACCCAAAAGGATGTAGTGATGACATGTAATAAAAATTAAAATTCGAACACCACCATATATCTACTAAAATATTCAAAATACGAACACCATTTATTCATTTGAGATTGTAATAACATTTTCATACATAACAAAACACGATCATCTTACTCCAAAACAACACATTATTCCATAAATTGATGTTGATAGTGATGTTGATGAATGAAAATTAACAAGGATAAGTACAACCACATGAATGAAGGCCCGAGCAACCTCCATTCGATGCAGACCCAAATTGAGTTTGGCAAGCAGTAATACACAATGAATCGTAGCATGGTTGTGATGTCAATATAGGCAACACCTTCTGACAATATTGCCCTTCCACGTTTCTCACCATCATTTCTCCTCCTACAACATAAATTTTTATTTTTTTATCAACCACATATGATATCAAAGACAAAGAAAATAAAATAATTACTATTATTATTACCACTGAAAATGAGGAACACAAGAAGAACCATGGCTGAAATGGAGGTTGACTTCATCTTTTCTTTCTTTCTTTTTCACTTGGGATCTTGCAAAGGCTAAAGTGATTATGTTATTGGTGATTTTTTTTTTTTTTTTTTTTTTTTTTTGTTTTGATCATTGGTGTATTTATAGGGAAGAGGAAGACAATTTCAAGTTTTTTTTATTTTTTTATTTTTTTATTTTATTTCTCTAACATTATATTTATGGTAAATATCGTGTTTTTATGTGTAATGCTGCCAATATTTTCCTTTTGGATTTTATCGGATTATATGATTTAAGGTAATAAAATCATTGGTAATATTCTAAAAAGGTAAGAAAATTATTTGATTGAGTTTTCCGATTCATTAATTTAGCTCCTTAAGATGATGTAGTTTGTAAAATACCTAAATTCGAATTATTATTCCATTCATCTTCAGTTGATTTCCATATAGAGGAAAGCTTGGGCGCTGGCAAGTTACCTTGTTTTTTTATTAAAAAAAAAACTATAGTCTTAATTAGTATAGAGCGACGTGGCACAAATTTATTGGGCCACCTTGTTTTTTTTTTTTTTTTTATTTTTATAAAAGTTTTATCCCCTTTTTTTTTTTTTTTTTTTGTTTTGATCATTGGTGTATTTATAGGGAAGAGGAAGACAATTTCAAGTTTTTTTTTTTTTTTTATTTTTATAAAAGTTTTATCCCCTTTTTTTTTTTTTTTTTTTTATATATATATATAAAAGTTACATCCCCAATTGTTATTACTTTCATGGCTAGCTATGAATGGAGATAGCAGTGTTATAAAATTTCTCTCACAATTAACATCTATTGCATTGCTTCAAAATTTTTTCATTTAAAAAGAAAAAAATTACTTTTCTTAATCCTTAAATTTTGAAGAAATAACTGTGTTTGGTTAGAAGTATACTTTTTTAGCCTTCAAGTGTTTTAAGAATAAGTTTTTAATTTGGTTTTAAAGATCCTTCAAATAATTTATTATTGTTATTTTACGTAATTATACGACAATTTATAGAGTACCATTTTTCTCTAAAATTATTTTTTAAAATATTTTTTTAATTTTAGATATCATATATTTATTTAAAATTATTCAAAAGTTATTTCAGGGATCTTATTAGACCTCCTATTGTTAAAATCCTGGAAATAAAAAGATATATTTTGAAAACTTAGTGACTAAATAAACCAATACTTAAAATTTTGAAGAAAGATTAAAATGGCACATTTTAAAATTCAGGGATTAAACACAAATGCTTCAAAACTTGTGGATTAGAAAAGCAAATTTCTTTTATAAATAAAATTTATAATTAATTAACTTTAATAGTTTTTTCCATCATTAATAACATTATATTTACAATTTTGCTTCATAATATAAAGATTAAGAAGCTTCCCTTCATCTGCATAGGGTAGGGACTAAGTGCCTTTAACAAATAAAAATTTGGAGAAAATACCTGTACATGAACTCAACCAATTAGGACAGTAATTTCGTTTTAATTTATAAATGAAATTTTAAATGAAATATGATGAAAAAGAGCCGAAAATCAATTTATTTAACGTGATGATCAATCTAATCTATATATTATTTTGAAATTAATAAACTCTATAATCATTTAAACATAGATTACGTAAAATAACCATATAACCCTCAAATAAGATGGGCAAAACAAACTTAAAAACAACTCAATTGTTGATTTCAATAATTCGTGATATATCTATCGAACATGTTTGTAAAACTGAAATATCATTATCAATGTTGACATTGATATTTTAATCTTTGACACATCTTAAATAATAAACTTAAATCTAGCATTCAATAAAGTTTCAAAATTTTTTTTTTTGAAACTTGAGCGATCAAATTGAAATCAACCATATTTGCCACTAATACTATTTTACAAGTAGTTGTTACGTCACTTTTCATATTTATTTAATAGAAAATCAACGAAGGCTAATTTTGAAGCATGCTTAAAGTTCTAAGGATAGAAATAAAAATAAAATGTCATACCGTGAAAGAGTGTTTTGTATAACTTATCATAAACAATCCTACAAATTTCGTTTGGGTTTGGCAATGAATCCCATGAAATAAAACTAAATAATTCAACTATCAAAATATATAAAAAATTTATATTTTGGTCCCTAGATTTTGGATCTAGTCTATATATAATTCAAAATGTTATATGTGTAGCCCTTAAGTTTTATTCAAATTTCGCAGAGTTTGTTTCAATTAGTTTTTGAGTTTGAGGTTTTATATTTTTATTCTCGATATTTTATTAAATACGCACTTTAAATTTTAAGTATTAATGTTTATTAATTACTTTAAAACAATTGGGAAGTAAAATTTAAAATTAAGTTTAAAGGTAAAAACCTTAAGATTTAAATAATTATATTAAAAAAAAAAAAGATAGAAACGCAAGTAATATTACAGAAAATCGATCGAGATTAAAAATATAAATTTTAATGAATAAATTAAAATAAAACTTAAATTTAAAGAATAAAATTGAAGGACTAACCTAAAATTTAAAGGACTTAAAAGTGTAAAATTTAAAAATGAAAACCTAAGTAATTTGCACGAAAGCATTCCCATTCTCGAAATCGAAACACACAACAAAAAAGATCAAAAACGCGAAAAAGCGCAGTTTTCAAATCTTCCGCCCCCTAGTCGCGCCAAATTTTCAAAAAATTTAATTTAAAAACCAATTAAATTAAAATCCCGCCACGCTGGCGATCCGCGTGAAACCTCGTCTAGCCAATCACAGCGTTTCATTCTTCACTATAAAAGCAAACCAAGCCCTCTCTTCGTCTTTATCTCGTCAAAAATCTTCTCAGCTTCATATTGATCACTTCTCAACCTCACAATCGGAAAGCAAAAATGAGTTCCACCGACATTCCGGCGAAGGGCGGTAGAGGCAGGAAAGCGACCACCAAGTCCGTTTCCAGGTCTCACAAGGCCGGTCTCCAATTCCCCGTCGGCCGTATCGCCAGGTATCTCAAGAAAGGCCGTTATGCACAGCGCGTCGGCTCAGGCTCCCCGGTCTACCTCTCCGCCGTCCTCGAATATCTTGCTGCTGAGGTTTGTAATCGCTTACTTTACTTTGAGTTTTATTCTTCAGTTCCCAGTTTCTCAGTGTTCTGGTTTGGGTATTCTGTTTTTCATTTAGGTTTTGGAGTTAGCGGGCAATGCTGCGAGGGACAACAAGAAGAACAGAATCATTCCAAGGCATATTCAGCTTGCGGTGAGGAACGATGAGGAATTGAGCAAGCTTTTGGGATCGGTTACGATTGCAAGCGGAGGAGTAATGCCGAAGATTCACCAGTCTCTTTTACCGAAAAAGGCCGGGAATGCGAAAGACAAGTCTGAAATCGGATCGGCGTCTCAGGAATTCTAGGTTACAGATGAAATCGCCATTGATGAATAGAATTGAATAGTTAGTTAGGTTATGGTAGATTTTGTCATTAGTTTCAATGAATCAGATCATAGTTCTTTTGGCATGTAAATTTGCGAAACGAATTTCGCTTAGATTAGTATCTGTCATCGTCGTCGTTCAAATTTTCTACTATTTAGTGTAAATGCCGATGAAGTTCAACACTAATTTGAATCGAAAGAAACTATTTGAGTTTTCAATTACCTATACATTTGAATTTGCTCATCAGCCGAACGAGAATTACGAGATGTGACATCGTTGAAATTCGAAATCTTCAAAGTATTTATTGACTTGGCCCAATAAATTTAAATATTTTAAAATAAAATGTTAAATTAGTTGCTAATTTGTTTGTTTTTCGTTTCTCTCTCTGTATATATGATTGGAATTCTTCTTCCTTAAGCCCTCGATATTTATTTTTTCTCTGTCAAGTTGCACATTCTCTAGGGTTTCGATCATCCGCCGGGAAAGATCGTAGAATGAGTTCATCGGCTTCTACCAAGGGCGGCAGAGGGAAACCCAAAGCCACGAAGTCTGTTTCTCGGTCTCAGAAGGCTGGTCTTCAGTTCCCCGTCGGTCGTATTGCGCGATTTCTTAAAGCCGGTAAGTATGCGGAGCGTGTCGGTGCTGGTGCTCCCGTCTACCTCTCCGCCGTCCTCGAATATCTGGCCGCCGAGGTTAGTGCTTGATCTTCGAATCGGATCTTTTGCTTTCGTTTCTGATCTGTTTGTTTGCTACGTCTTTATGTGACAAAGTAGTGTGTTGTAGTGTAGTGTTCTGATCACTTGAGTTTCTTCTGTTTTGGGTCTGGAATCGGTTTGGAACAGAGGAATTTCCATTTTTTGTGTAATCAGTATATAAACTGATGAAGAAACTGCTCATGATTTTGAAATTAGGGTTTGGGATTGCATGGAAATGTAGTTACCATCATTGCTTTCGGAATAGTAATCTTGAGCTTTGAATTGTGGCCTTCCTTTTGCCCTTGCATTGCTTCTAGTTGGCTAGAAGTTTGAACTCAATGCAGCTTCTTTAGTTTTGCGTACTGAATAAGGTGATAGATCCACAAGACTATGTTGGTTGTTTCTTTAGATGAATGAAACTTCGCTTATGTTCATCCCCATAATTTTCTTAGCAATGATGATGATTTGGATTTGTATTTGAAGTAGCTGTATATACTTCCATTTGTAGGTGCTTGAGCTTGCAGGCAATGCTGCCAGAGACAACAAGAAGAATCGCATTGTTCCAAGACACATACAGCTTGCGGTCCGCAACGACGAAGAGCTAAGCAAGCTTTTGGGTGATGTGACCATTGCAAATGGTGGTGTGTTACCAAATATCCATCAAAATCTCTTGCCTAAGAAGGCAGGATCAGGCAAAGGCGACATTGGATCTGCATCACAAGAGTTCTAATCGTGTCTATCTCCAAAGTTTGATATGTGAGGTATTCAAGAATGAAAATGGTTGTGGTTTCTTTGCCTTGTTTTGGAATCTATGTCATTATTGTGAACCACAGAAGAGTGAATCTCTTTTATTGGACATATAATTGAAGCCATATTGTGTTTTAACCCTGTTGATTTGGTTGTTCTGCTTGTTAATTAGATTTTGCAATTGAAATACACCATTCCCATTTAAGATATCTGCATCAGGTTTGTGCCACTTACATCTTCATAATCTACTATCCTCTTTACCTTTGTGTTTTCTGAAAAGGGTAGCCATTGCAATCAATCTTGAAAAGGAAAGAAAACAAGCTCTAGAAAGCCAAGAGAAGATTAACCCAAATAGCCCTTGGGAAATGTTTTCTAGCACCAGCCGTTAGAATAGGGAGATAGAATGGATTCCTTTGCAGACTTATTTGTGTCAGCCCCATCGAGAACCAAATGGATCTCACTTGCTCATACTTGGTGTCTTTACCAACACCATGTTGAAGTCTACTCTCTTTCCTTCTCTATCTTCCCTCTCTTCCCTGCTGTCAAGACTGGGTTGTTTGGCTGTAGTGTCGCTTGGCTCGACCACATCACAATCTTGCCATTGCTGGAAGTGAACTGCAGCTGTTTCATTGGCCTCCAATGATGGACATGCTTGGTTGTCCTAAAATTGTTCCTTTCCTCTTTCATTTGCTTGCTTCTTATCTGCCACAAACAAACAAACATGCTCTGTTTTCAAGCACATCATTCTAAAACTATTACCAGAACAATGTTGTAGAAGTTTAAGCTACCTTTTTCTGAAAAATCGTTGGATTAGCCTTCATTGGAGAGCAGAGGATAACTTTGATTATGTACTTTGAAATTGCCAACATTGTGTGGCATGTATGGAGTTGCTTTTTTGAGGTGTTTGGTTTATAACTAGTTTGTCAGATGGTCTTTAGTTAGATAGTTTATACTGTTCTTTCTCTAAACATCGTTTCTCTGTTTCTCTTTTGGGCGTCAGTGACAAGTCAGTATATTTGTTACTAATGATGTTTGGTCCCTTGTTATGCTTGTTTCCCTTTGGGCGTCGGTGATATTCCTTTGTGGGCTTTGGTCTTATTTAGTTGACTCTTCATCGAAGAAAATTGTTGGATCCTCTATTTGCAAGAGTGGTTTTTTCTGACATTTTGGAGGTATTGTTCCAACCATGTCTAGTCTTCATTTATTTGGTTTTTTTTTTCTTTTGTTTTTTTTTTTTGTCAAAAAGAAAATTGGATAGATAATAAACATATCATATTTCAAATTCATTAACTAAATATATGCATATTTCAAAGTTTAAAACAGTTATCAAAATGTCCAAATAAGCATAGTCCTACTAACATAAGCATGTGCAATCAACTTTGAGACTGGAGGTTTGAATTCTCCCTCCCTATTTTGAATTAAAAGAACAATTATCAAAATACAATTAAATGGGCATTTTATTGGAGGTTCCTAAGTTAAAATATTTATACAAGACTTGAGTCCATATTTAGTACTTTCTACAAACAAATAGAGAATTTTCAATATGAATAACAAGTAAACCCTGTGCAACTTTGCTTTCTTAATTTTGGCATG
>QLSR01000005.1:1932788-1985091 GCA_031780015.1 Citrullus colocynthis | reverse complement strand
AAAAAAAAAAAAAAAAAAAAAACAAAAAAAACAAAAAGGAGAAATGAAGTAAATCAAACTTTATGATCTGAAGCGCAGAATCTATTAAACATAAATAAAATAAAACGTTCATCTCTCGAGCAAAATAGGTTCATAATTTTCAAGAAACTATTTATATTGATTTTCTGTATGTCAAAAAAGAGCAGTATTTGTAAATTTTTTTGGACTATTTTTTCCTTTATCAATTTTAAAATTTATACAATATACCTCTAGCAATTATCGCATATTCACAATTGTTTAAAAGACCTAATGCAGACATTTTCTATTTATTTTATTTTAAACAGTAACTGGACTGACTAGAAAGCCATTTTTGAGAAATAGCTACTGGTGTTTTCATGCCTAAAAATAGCTAAACGAATTAATTAATTAATTTATTAAATATTCGAAACAAAATCAACCAAATCAAAACTAAATCAAATCAAAAGAATGTTAACACGTTTAAAACTTCAGTTTTTTTTTTTAAACCTCTTCATCTTCAAGCTTGCGAAATCTCGTGGGGAATCCCTCCATAGTTCGGTACTCAAGATTATAATAAAAGATCAATTTAATAAAAAACTACAGATTATATTTTAGATTCAAACTAACCCAAAATCACAATGGAAGATCAATTTATATTTATAATATAGAGAATACTTATAATTTAAAATAATTAAAAAACTATCTAACCAATTATGGGAAAATAATTTTTTTTTAAATGTAATTAATATTTGGCTTTTCAAATATAGTAGAATAAACAAAATATTTTTTACAAATATAAAAAAATTTCAGGGATAGACCATAATAAATTTCTATTAATTGGTGATAAATCGTGATAAATTTGTATAGCTCGAAGAACGTGATCTATTGCTGAAACTATTTTATATTTGTAAATAACTTGATATATTTTTTTATTTATAATAATTTTCCCCAAATACATGCAGATAAATAATTAAAAATTCAATTTAATTTTGCCATAATTTCAAATGAAACACTAGAGTCTATTTTCTTTTTTCTTTTTTTTTTTTCTCTTTTAAATTTAAAAAGCCCAGCAGCCCAGTCAGCCCAAAATTTACAAAATCGGAACCCTAAAATCATTTGTCCAAACCCTAAAAGCAGTCCCACGCCCAAATCCTTTCTCCACGCCTCCACCGCCACCTCCGCCGCCACCTCCGCCGCCACCTTCACGGCTTCAATTCCACCGGCAGTCATCTCCACTGCTCTAAACACTCACCTCGGCACCTGCAGCTCCACAGAACCAGGCCCAGCTCCGCGGCTCCAAGTCCACCGCGACTCTACAGCTCCAACTCCACACCTCCGCGGCAGCGAGGTAAATATTTTTGTGTACCCTAAAATTTCTTCAACTGCTATCTATTTGCTTGATTTAAATTGCATCAAATCTTATGTTTTCCCTTGTTTTCTGAATGGTTAGTGGGTATTTTGAATAACAATGCAAAGTTTCAGAACATTATTTATTATTTGATCATTTGGGTTCTTTTGATGTTGAATGTAGTTGCTGAATTTTCATTGAAATGTTTTGTATCGTTAGTTTGTAACTATTTTTTTTAGTGGCAGACTGCCCAAGTCCTAAATCAATGCTGAATGGATGTGATTGTATCTGGATTTTATCTTGTTTTTTCATCAAGAACTTTCTATGCTTTCTTTAAATGTATATTTTTCTTATTTTTAGGTTTGCTTACTTTACATTTTCATGCTGTGCTGCAGATTAAGTGAGAAGGGTCTTCTTTCTTCAGTCTAATGATGGCAGAACCTAATTCTTCGAGTTTAACAAGGACCTTCCCGGTCAAGCCAAAGCTGAAATCTAAGCCTAGGACATCCAAACAAACTCCAGAATCAAAATATTGGTCTTCCTTCAAACGCCATGAGATTCCAAACCTTGTTTCATCTGTATCCTCCATTGCCTTCTCTCCAACCAATCCTTCTATTTTCTGCGCTACACATTCGGCTTCTCTCACTCTCTTTAGCACGCAGACCATGGCCCCTACCTCTACCATCTCAACTTTTCGAGATGTTGTAACTTGTGCTTCGTTTCGTTGTGATGGCCTCCTCGTTGCTGCCTCAGACCTTTCAGGGCTTGTCCAAGTCTTTGATGTTAAAACTCGAACCCCACTTCGAAAGCTTCGTTCGCACTTGCGCCCTGTGCAATTTGTCCAATACCCTGTTCTTGATAAGCTCCACCTGGTATCTGGTGGGGATGATGCGGTTGTTAAGTACTGGGATGTGGCGAGTCAGACTCCAATTTCAGATTTTTTTGGCCATAAGGACTATGTGAGGTGTGGAGCATGCTCCCCAGCTAGCATGGACATGTTTATCACTGGGTCGTATGATCACACTGTGAAGCTTTGGGATGCTAGAACGAATTCAAAATCGGTTTTGGAAGTGAATCACAGGAAACCAGTGGAGGATGTGATTTTCTTACCATCAGGCGGATTAGTTGCAACTGCTGGTGGTAACTCTGTGAAAATTTGGGATGTGATTGGAGGTGGGAAGATGGTCTGCTCTATGGAGAGTCATAATAAGACTGTTACTTCACTATGTGTTGGGAAAAAACTGGGCCAGGATAGCGGAGAAGAGTTGGATCAATTTAGAATCTTGAGTGTAGCACTGGATGGATATATGAAGGTGTTTGATTATTCAAAAATGAAAGTTACTCATTCAATGAGATTCCCAACACCTCTCATGTCAGTTGGGTTTTCTCCTGATTGTAGTACTAGAGTTATAGGGACTTCAAATGGGATATTGTATGCTGGCAAGAGGAAGACTAAGGAAACTAAGACGAGTAATTTATCAAACCCTTGGAGCCTTGGAACAGTTGGGGAACCTCAAAGGCGAGTTTTGAGGCCTTCTCACTTTCGATACTTCCATCGAGGCCAAGGGGAGAAGCCAACTGAAGGAGATTACCTAGTTATGAAACCCAAGAAGGTGAAGTTGACCGAGCACGATAAACTCTTGAAGAAGTTTAGGCACAAGGATGCTCTAGTATCCGTGTTAGCAGGTAGAAACCCTGAGAATGTGGTGGCTGTAATGGAGGAATTGGTTGCAAGAAAGAAGCTGTTGAAATGTGTTTCGAATTTGGATAGGGAGGAGCTTGGTTTGCTATTGGTTTTCTTACAAAAACACTCTACATTGCCAAGATACTCAAGCTTGTTGATGGGATTGACAAGAAAGGTTCTCGAACTACGGTCTGAAGATGTTAGAGCCTCTGGTACCTTGAAAGATCATGTTAGAAACTTAAAGCGATCTGTAGATGAAGAGATTCGAATACAACAATCATTGCTGGAGATACACGGTATTATTTCACCTTTACTAAGAATTGCTGGAAGATGACGAGAATCAATTTTCAATTACATGTTTGTAAGGATAGGCCTTTCGGTGTTTTTTTATTTTTATTTTTTTTTTATTTTTATAATTAAGATTAAAAGAGCAAGGCTCCAATTTTGTCTCTGTGGTAGATTGTGTATTACCTGTTTGTTTGAATTCATGACTTTTATTGCACACAGAGTATAGAAAGTTTTAGCTACCAAAAAACAGTGCCTTTTTAATTGATTAAAAATATGGTCAAGGGCTTTCATGGCTTCTTGTGAAGGTTCTATGATATTCATGGCATTATTATATTCAGCTACTGTCTTAAAATTATGTTTGTATGCCTATTATATTATTATTATTTTTGGAAATAACATGAAAATAGACAGTTAATTTGAACTTGAAGTGCATGGGTGAAGAAATCCCAGGAAGTTTTCTGGGCAGATACTAGGATCTAGGACATATTTTGAATGACGTTCCAAGTGATTATAAAACAATTTTTAAATGCAAAAAAACCTTTTGGAGCACTTAAAAGGTTATGCTCAACATATCATGAAATAGGAAGTTTAAAATAAAAATAGAGATGAAATCATCTTGAGTCGGCCTAGTGGTCAAAGGTTTAATCCATGGTAGGTCATCTATCTAGAAATTAATTTTCGTCGAGTTTTCTTGACATTTAAATATTATGCAGATTGTCCAAAAAATTTAAATATTATGCAGATTGTCCAAAAAATAAAATGATAAAGATGAGAATGGACTGACTGACTGATCAAATAATAAAGATGAGAATGGACGGAACGGATGACAGGTAAAAATACTTTTGATGTTTTAACTTTGAATAGTTATTTTCCCTAGTCTCAAAGGTCTCGATAGATAAGAAATTAAAATTGTTTTAACTTTTTAGTTTTTGATAATTAGGTTTGATTTCGAATGCTCCTCAATAGTGATGCTGAACCTTGAATTTATTTGTATAAAAAGT
Organism: Citrullus colocynthis; assembly: GCA_031780015.1. Lineage (NCBI taxonomy): Eukaryota > Viridiplantae > Streptophyta > Magnoliopsida > Cucurbitales > Cucurbitaceae > Citrullus > Citrullus colocynthis. Next base: position 1,980,773 of record QLSR01000005.1, on the reverse strand, counting down.
AACTTGACCAATTGGAACTTTTCACATCATACCTCAATTCAGAATTTGATTAATTTTCTTTTTAAACTATAAATTTCTATCAAATGACACTTCAATAAAAGAAACTCAAAATATATTTGTACCTTACACATAGGTGTAAATGTAAAATCTTAGTCTTAATTTCTAGATGTTTTTTAAATTATTATTTAATTAGAAAGTTTCAATTTTATTTTTACATTCTAGTCGAGTTGTTTTTGTAAATTTTCTTTATAAATTTTAAATTTCATTAGATGTTACTCTAATAAAAAAAAAAGTTAAAAATATTTATATAACTCACAAATAAGGGTAAATATAAATTTTTACGAAGTACAAGGAGACTGATGGTAACATTTAACAAACTAGGAGGGTTTAACTAACTCAATTTAAAACTTACGGGTGTAATTGTAACAAACCACAAGGAAGATTAATCAAATAAGTCTAGGCAATTGTAACAAACTTTATAATTTGGAGGTGGTTTGTGGAATTTTTCCAAAATATAGTTACGCTGAATTGCCAATCAAATTCTTGTTATAATTATATCATTAAATTGACTATGACAATATTTGTCAATTTTTTAACCTAGTTTAATTAGGTAAAACATACTGAAAAAAAATGTTAAAACACATATCATCAGCTTAAAAGTTAGAAGAAAGATTAAAAGTTTGAATCTACACTCTCAATATCATTGAACTAAATAAAAAAAAACTGATCAATTTATTATTTACTTCTTAAAAGTTAAAAGTGTTAGATTTTCACATTTATATTAAATTGAAAGTAAAATTAAAAGTTTTTCTTTTAACTTTCACATTTGTAAAAAAAAAAAAGTTTTTTTTTAAAAAAAAACTTTTATAATGCTTTAAATAAATTCCTAAACTTAAAAAAAACTTTTATAATGCTTTAAATAAATTCCTAAACTTTTAATTTTGCGTCTAATAAATCATTGAACCTTAATGAGTGTCATAAGTCCCTAAAATTTCAATTTTATATTAAGTAAGTCCTTGAATTTTCAATTTTGTCAGTGAACCTACTAAACACAAGGTGAAAGTTCAATGATTCGGTTAGCCACAAGATTCAATTTTACTAATATTAGTTAGTTTTTTCTTATTAAAAAAAAGTTTAATATATCAAGGTCCTATTAAAAAAAGAAAAAGGAAGAAAATTCAATAATTAAAAAAAAAAAGGATTTCTAGCTGACAATTTTGAATTAGCTGCGCTAGTGCACAATAGATGGAGGCTTTGGTTATATTAACAAAAGATTAGAAAAGCTAACCAAATTTCATCATTTAGATTCTAATGAGTAATGAGATGTGAATCTAAGATTGTGGGATCGTAAAATCTCACTCCGATGAAAAGCAGGAATCACTTCTATGAATGAAACCCCTTTTCGCTTCCATTCAACACCCACCTCATTATTCAATCTTCCTGCTCAATCTCGCATTTCAAATCCACCATAATTTCCGATCACTTTCATCATCAACCTCCGCCGGAAAACCCAAATGGAATTCACTTTCCAGCCTCTTCATTTCCAACCCAACTCTTTTAATCCTTCAATCATGCTCTTCCATGTTCCAATTAAAGCAAATTCACGCCCACATGACTCGTACTGGCCTCATGAACCAAATCTTCCCCGCCAGCCGCCTTCTGGCCTTCTGTGCGCTCTCCGATTCCGGCGACATTCACTATGCACATCTCGTCTTCTCTCAAATTGAACACCCCAATTGCTTTATCTGGAACACAATGATCAAGGGTTATTGCAGAGCTAAATACCCTTCAATGGGGTTCTCATTTTTCCGGCAAATGATTCGGAATCGCGTTGAATTGGATTGTGGGAGCTTTGTTTTCGCACTCAAGGCGTGCGGTCAATTAGCAGTGGAAATGGTGGGAATGGCGGTGCATTCTGTGATTTGGAAACTGGGGTTTGATTCTGAATTGTTAGTCCAAAATGGATTGATTCAAAACTATGTTGAAACTGGGTGTCTTGGTTTTGCACGCCAAGTGTTTGATGAATGTACTGTGAAGGATGTTGTTACTTGGACGACTATGATCAATGGGTACACGAGGAACAATTGGTTGGATAAGGCTATAGTGTTATTCAATTCGATGTTGTCGAGTGATGTCGAACCGAATGAGGTTACTATGATTACTTTGCTTTCTGCTTGTTCGCAGAAGGGAGATTCTGTAATGGGGAGGACACTTCATGAACATATAAGAAGGAAAGGCATAACCTGCAGTGTTAATTTGCTCAATACCATGTTGGATATGTATGTGAAATGTGGTTGTTTAGGTACTGCAAGAGAGATTTTTAACAATATGGAAAGAAGGGATGTTTTTTCTTGGACTAGCTTGCTTAATGGATATGCAAAAGGTGGCGACTTGGAATCTGCAAGGAAGCTGTTTGATGAAATGCCTGAGAGAAATATTGTCTCTTGGAATGCAATGATAGCTGGTTATTCTCAAAACAGTCAGCCCATGGACGCTTTGGACCTATTTCACAACATGGTGGATGTTGTTGGGTTGGTTCCAACAGAGGACACTTTGGTCTGTGTGCTTTCTGCTTGTGGCCAATTAGGATGCTTGGAAATGGGCAAAGGGATTCACAACAACCATGTCAATAAAATGGGAATTCAAGTTAGTTTGATTCTGAAAAATGCAGTTATGGACATGTATGCCAAATGTGGAAGCATTGGTGCAGCTGCCGAGCTCTTCCATTCCATGCCTGAGAAAAATCTGGTGTCTTGGAACTCCATGATTTCTGGATATGCATCTCATGGCCATGCCAAGAAAGCTCTCACTCTTTTCGACCAAATGAAACTCTCAGGACTAAAACCGGATAACATCACCTTCATTGGTGTCCTATCGGCTTGCAGTTATGGGGGTTTTGTTTCCGAAGGTCGGGTGCATTTTGAAAGCATGGAGAGGTGCTTTGGAGTAGAGCCAAAGAGGGAACACTATGCATGTATGGTGGATTTGCTTAGTCGAGTCGGGCTGTTGAAGGAAGCTTACGAGCTAATATCGAAGATGCCGATAGAAGCAAGTGAAGGGGCTTGGGGGGCTTTGCTTGATGCTTGTAGGAAGCATGGGAATGTTGAAATGGCAAAGTTAGCAGCTGAGAAGCTTCTGGAATTGGATCCAGAAGACAGTGGGGTTTATAGTCTTTTGGCAAATATTTGTGCTGATGGGAAGAAATGGAAAGACGTGAGAATGGTGAGAAGGATGATGAGAGAGAGAGGGGTGAAGAAGGTTCCTGGTCATAGCCTAATAGAGATTGGAGGTAAGTTTCATGAGTTCTTAGTTGCTGATACTTCTCACCCTCATTCTTCTCAAGTTTATAGAGTCGTAAATGAATTGCTTTTGTTGTCTAGTTTGGTAGATTTTGAACCTCAAGAAAATAGTTAGTTCTTTTGGTAATTGCTAGCCATTCTTATATTGAAAATGTGATTTTATTTGTTACCTACATAAATGGTTCATGGGATATATAATGTGACCCTAAATTGTAGAATTGAGTTGTGTTTAGATTTTCATTGTTGACTTGTTGGGGTATTTAAGATGGTATATTTGAAAAACGTCTTCAAAGACATTATTACATTTTAGGTTTTGCAACGATCACTCGAGGTGTACATTGGTTGAGTTGGGAGTATTTTGGACCAACCCAAAATTATGAGTTGATTAGATTGGCTACCTGAAAAACCCGTTTCCAACTCGATAACACCCCTAATGATCGTTGTGCCTTCCTATTCATTTAGTCTCTTAGTTCTTGTGCTCGAGTTCCCTAACCTTGCCTTTGTCATTTATTTTCATTTAAGTGGGTACACTATAAATTTAGACTGAGTACATATTACTAACTATATACAATATCTACATTTTGTCTTAATTTAAGAATGCTTGAAGTTAAACTTTTGAGTGGTGGACACTTCAGAAGTTCTAAAAACATAACATGACTCATTCATTACTTCTATGTCACCTTTTAGATTATAACCTTCATAGTAGGAAACTAAACAAGAATTTTCAAGAAAGTTTGAAGGTTGAAATTGAGTCTTTTAACAGTTTAAGTATACATACATATCTTACCCAATACTATGATTTTGGTAAGCATTGGCTTCTTTGCTCGATTCTCTTTGGATAGTCCAAACCTCTCTCTCTCTATATATATATTTCCCTAATACAAGTGTGTTGCTTGTAATAAGGTGGGAGAATCTTAAGAATGGACCTTTCTTCAAGGAAAAAGCCTATGCCTTCTAAAGTGTGGAACCTAACCTATATTTTACTCTATTCAATTGATATTTTGGTGCTATCCTAGGGACATAGACATTTAAAGTTCACTTCTATTTTTTTCTTTCTTTTTCCTTTTAGTTTCTCTAAAATTAGACTTCAGTGTAATAGTGATTGATATAGTGTGTGTATGTATATATAGATATATTTATTTTTTTTAGAAAAAAAGTCCTCAGTCATTGTATTTTGAGTATAATTTTTATTTGGTCATTAGGTTTCAAAATGTTGCATTTGTATCCTTAAATTTCAAAATGTAAAAATCTTGGAACTAAATGGAAACTAAACTCAAAACTTAAGGATGTGTAACATTTTGAAACCTAAATGCGAAACTAAACTCAAATATAGGGGTAAAACTAAAAGTATAACATTTTGAAACTTAATAACCAAATGAAAATGATACTTAAAACTTAGGAACTAAAAATATATTGTTAAAAAAAAAAATTCATACTTGTTTGCCATAAAAGAAATATTTAAGATCAACATGAGCTTGAAATAAAATAATAGATCTCTTAATGACGTGTTAAATACGAAATGAAAATAGTATATTCTAAGATTGCACTAGAAATTTTCTTGATTTGAAAAAAAAACTTGCTTAAACATTCTTAAAAATCAAATTTCTTCTTAAACAACACTTCGACTACAAATTTTCTTTTCCTGACGTTTCTAATTTTTATTTTTACTTTTATTTTGATATAGTTAAAAATTGGAAAATTATTATAAATGGAACAAATATCAAACTATTTACAAATATAGAAAAATTTTACTATCTATTACAGTCTATCACTTATAGATATTAAAATTTTTATGTATTTATAAATATTTTGGCTCATTTAGTTATATTTGAAAACAACTCTTAAAAATTCGTATTCATATAGGTGCCCCCTCATTTCCCTCATAATTTTTTTTATATATAATTTTTTAAGTATAATTTAATTATTATTTTTAAGACAATAGGTGGCTGGAGTCGCGATACCCAAATAGGCGCATGCATTGGATCACCATTGCGGAGACGGAATAATTGTAGAGGTTAATGCTCGTGGTAAGGTTACTAGTGAGACCTCCAAATGCTCACGAGCTGCGTATTCCACTTTTCTTAAAAAAATAATATTTTGTTTACAAATGATTTATTTTTTGAAGAATTATTGAAGTTCTTTCCTCTGAAAAATGACTCAATTGGTTTAGAAAAAAATTAAAATTTAGTAATTGGGGTTTAAAAGTTAGAATTCACTTCTTGTATTAATTATTTATGAGGTTTTATCAAACTATAAGAATGAATTAACTTTTAAAACTTACTTTCTCCCAACTATAAAAACTAAAATTGTAATTTAATTAAACTTTATTTTATATATAATTTCAAGTATAATATTTAAGGAAAACAATCAAATTTTAACTCTAAACTTTTAGTTTTATTTGATTGTAACTAAATTTGGATACATATTGCAATTTTCATCATAAACTTTAAAAGGTATTGAGTAGATTTTCGTTTGAAAAATCATTGAAAAAACATTCCTATGTGTATCCAATGTTGGTAAAAAAAAAAAATCGATAGATTAAAAAAAAAAAGATAATGGTTGGTCTTATTGTAGAAATTTGTAAGTTTTAATTTCAACGTGGTTTGGTTTTATTAAATTAATGAGTTCTTGTTTTTCATTTTTTTGTTAAAATTTGTGGGAGTTTATCGGAAATTGAATGGAGGGTAAAAATAGTAAATTTTATCTAAGTTTAGGTAAAATTTATAGTGAAAAATTGATACAACTTATCAAATTTATGAATAAAAATTACCTTTTCTCTTAATATTGAATTAATCTACAATTACAATGGTTAATGCTTTCATGCTAAGGTTAAAAGTGATTAGTACATGTTGAAAAACATTTTTTGAATATAGAGATATATATATTTACCTTTTGAGTATGTGAATTTTCTTTTTTACCCTCAAATTAAATGACTACGTTTTTTATTTTTACTTTATTTTTATTTTTTAATTGAGGTTTCACTTACTTTGGAATGTCCGAAATTTATCCAAATAACATTTTAAATTGTATGAATGCACGCCCGAACTTGTTTGATGAGGTAGATGATAAATGGTTTGAAATGTTGGTTTTTAACGTTGTGAGCATTAATGTTACAATTTGTATATAACATAAGTAATTGAAATATGTTGTTAGATTGTTGCACTAATCATGATTAGGAATTAAGATTGCGGTATATGAGATGATAATCCCACCGTGCAATCATTGAGTATTTTATAGCTTCATGATAAACACTTATAGACATTCAACCAAATTTTTAATAATAGTGACGAGATACCATATTTAGATACGGTTGTCCTTTCTATTCTCAACGAAAAATCGGTGAAACTTATAAAACCAAACTATTTGATTGTGAACAATTTTAAGATTTCATAACTCCTTACCTTGTGTTCATAACTAATTAGCTAGACTTTTTAAACTTTGTTCGATGCCAATATAAAAAATATTTAGAAAGATTTTTTTTTTTTGAAGTTGAAAACACTGGTGGTGAAAATGTGAGAAGTTTTAATATAGAATAATCATAAAAAATCAATGTTGTTGGTAAAATTTAGGTGAGACAATTGAATATACTAAATTTTAATATTTAATAAGTTGTGGGAATATCTTGGTAAAATCACGTGAGAAATGTTGATTTTTTTTTTTTTCAAACTCTAGATTGTTTTTTTAGAAGTTTATGTTAGATGAGTCATTTTTTTTTTTACACTTGTGTGAATGGGAGGATTGAATCTCAAACCTTGAGATCGATATTACATGTTTATGCTAGTCAAGTTATGGTCATGTTGGACAGATGAGTTATTTTACTAATGATCAAATACATCGTTTTTCTTTTCATAATCATAATTTGTAAAACTTGACTTGAAAAGCGTATTAGTACATTGATACCCTTCTTTACAAAATATCCAATCATAATTTTCCGATAATTTTTAAAGAAAACAAATGTCATTTTTTAAAAAAAAATTTAAACTAATGTTTTTCTAAGGAATACACTTTATTACTTAAAGTTACATAAATAACAATTTCTTTTTTTAAAAAATTACATAAATATATATATATTTTCATTCTTAGGTAAAAAAAAAAAAAATTCCAATCTAAGCTTGAGATTTTCAAAATAGTTTAAAACGGTCACCATCATCAAATAAATATTAGAAAATCCAAAAAGAAAAGGCCAAATTTATAGCAGAAAAANAAAAAAAAAAAAAAAAAAAAAAAAAAGCATCCAATGACACAACACAAAAAACCAAATTAAAATTTTAAAAATAAAAAATAAAAAGTATATATTTTCTTTTTTAAAAAAAAAACAAAAGAATTTCTCTCTCTCTCTCTTTGTTATTATTAATTTGAAATTCAAACCTTTGGTTTTTGGAGGGAGATCTGACAGTTCCATTCTCCACATGATTTTGTGGGCCCCATTTTAATCCCCTGCTTTAGGGATTAGGATACCAACTTGTGTGTCCTACCACTAGATTCAATCTGGTCCGCTATTTCCTCCACATCTGGCCCACTCTCTTTCCTTTTCTCCTTAAGATTCCTTAAATAACCAAAATCATAAAAGATCACACTTTGGTACTTTTTTGTTCCTAAAATTATTTTCATTTCTATTTTAATCTATTTATTTTAAGAGAAAATAGTATATTTTTACTAATTAATTTTTTAAAGTTTGTATTAATTTCCATAATAAACTTTCAATTTAATTAATTTAAACCTTTTTAACCATCTATATTAAGTTTCGCTATTTCACACATTGATTTTAATAAAAAATTTAAAAAAAAAAAAACATTAGTGAGAATTAAGTTTTGCACAAAATATTAAATTTGATTAATGTATAAAATTGTTTGTTAAGGCTTCGTTTTGTAACTATTTCATTTTTTGTTTTTGAAAATGAAGTCTATAGACATTACTTACAACTTCAAATTTATTCATTTGTTATATACTTTTTACTAATGGTTTAAAAAATTAAAGCCAAAATTTGAAAATTAAAAAAATAGTTTTAAAAAGCTTGCTTTTGTTTATGGAATTTGACAAAGAATTCAACTATTGTATTTAAGAGAAATGCAAATCAATGTAAGAAATGGGGAGGAAATAGACTTAATTTTAAAAAACAATAACAAAAAAGAAATGATTATCAAACGAGATTTTACTAATTACACCAAAACTTATAAATTTCAACAAAAAAAAAGTCTTTATTGTCAATATTGTCTAAATCATATCAATTATATATGTATTCGACAGTTGATTAAGGATACATGATAATGCATTTTTAGTGACATTTTGAACAATAATATACCTAATTTATTGCAACCCTTTTTAAAATTGAAATGTAATTCAAGTTTAAGATTTAATTTAATGAAAATAAAAGTTTTGAGTAAAAATTGATATACCTTGCTGAGTCTAGAGGATCTTTTCCCTTTATTTTTATCTTAGATTTGGATTTTTTAAAATTTTATTTTAGTTTCAATTTTTAAATAAATAAGTTATTATATTTATTTATCTGTCTATTTTCAATTCAATAACATGTAAGGTAAAAATTTAAACCTTTAATTTTTAGGTTGAGAACATAATGCTCGTAATTTTTTTTCTCTTAATTCAACACCATATAAAAGTAGAAATTTGATTTCTAATTTTTTGGTTGACATTCGGAATTTTAGCAAAAATTTAAAATACGAAAGTAATGGATTCCTATATATATTTTATTTAATCTTGATGGGCAATAAAGGCTTCGTCCAAATTTATAGACCAAAAGTATATTTTTTAATAATCATATTTTTTTTCCAAAGAAACATGTCACTGAATTAATAAACTGAATTTTTAAAAACTTATTGATTATGATATATGATTTTCTTGATGTGACATTACTATATTGCATTATTAAGGACAAACTTTTGATAAAATAATGAAGCCAAAAGAATTTAAATAGTCCAATAGAAAAACTTGCTATCTAATCTTCTTTTGAGTCTAAAGCTAAATCAAACAATGATATGTTTGTCAATAAACAAAGACCAAAATGAATGTAGGGAAAAGGGGACATTGATTGTTGAGGAAGCAATACAAACAAAAATTTATTTGTTAAGGTGACAAAAATATTATAGAAAAATTTGTGGAAAAAATAATAATTGAAATTAGTATAAAAGTAAATCCTAAAATTGGAAATATCAAGCTTGTCCCCATTTGGCCCTCAACAATCAATAATCCACTTTTTATATTTAACCAAGTCACACCATTTTATTTTCTCACAATAATAATAATAATAATAATAAAATCATAAAATCATATCCCCATTATTTAATCAACAAATCATTCAAAATGGTTATTTATCTCCTTGGTGTAAGAAGCTCAATCAAATTGTGTTTACATGATTTGAACCATGTTTTATATATATATATATATATATATATATATATATATATATAATTTTCTAAAATAAGGTTTGAGGTACAATTTCAAAATGATATTGGCAAAATTTTGTAAATCTTTACTAGGATTAGATATTTTATTTTAATTATCATGGTATTATAATTTTAAATTTTCCTATGATTCCAAAAACTTTAGAAAATATGAATTATTTTCAAATGGGATATGCTTTAATTCATATAATTTAGAACATAAAAAACTCTTAACAAATTTATATATTACCAATAAACAAATGTGATTTTTTAAATATCATTTTAGACATATTTGGGAGTGATTCTAAAAGTGTTAAAATCATTTTTGTCATTTTTAAAATAATTTTGAAATATATTTTTAATTATTAAAAATCAATTTTGACGATATGAAAATTGTATTTAAAATTGTATAATTAAATATTAAATTAATTTTGAGCAATTAAAAGTGTGGTTCAAAGTGATTTTAAACATGATAAAAGTGATTTTAACAATTTTAAAAATCATCCCAAAATTTGTATTATGTAAATAAAAAATATTTAAAAAATACATGCACCAATATATTTATGTTAAAAACTCAATATCAAAATAAAGACCAAAGTACATTAAATATAGAAGGAGAATTAATAGGAATAATTAGCTTATATAGCTTAAGAGTTAATTTGAACTTTAAAAGTTTGAATTTATTTTATCACAAGATTTCTAACTTTAAATACATTGGAAATTCTATCAAAGTATGAAAAAATATGTGTAAAATTAGTAATATTTCATTAATCACATCATGAAAATGAATTAGGATAATCATAAATCATTGATATATATAAAAAGAATGTTTGGCTCCTAGTTTTATGTAAATTTATTGAGCTTGAAAGTCTATATTTGTTATAATAAATGAAATTGACAAATTAAACATGGACTCATAAATTTTATCCATAGGGACAATAAGTTACAATCACTAGGTGGTTGCCAAGCTAATTAAGTGCATAATTAATTAACTTAACTAAGATAATAATTACTAAGTCAAAGTCTAAATTCTCATTAATAATATGCTTTGTCTAAAAGTCATAGTGCATATTAATTAACTAACTAAGATAATTATCATTAAATTTCTAATTACTTTCCTATATTTTAAAAATAATGGGTAGAAACTAGGAGTTTTATTCCAATTTTAACATATTTTCTTATTTAAAGTGTTGCCAATTCACCTATTCGATAATTTTTCTTTTTATTTTAATTGATAAAACTATTTTAAAGTAATTTAAACCATCTGTGAAGTTCAACACAAAAGATTGAAAAGTTTAATAATTTATTGCATACAGTTAACATTTAATAATCTTTTTTACACAAAATAAAAGTAATTTAATTTAATTTTTTTTAATAAAAAATGTGTTGTGCAACGAGCAAACGGTAGTCTGCGCAGATAGAAGAGCTCATAAAAAAGCGAAAAAATTTGAAAACTGAAGTGGCCGTTTGAAAGCTTTTTTTTGAAATTTGTTTAACTTCGAAGAACAAGGGAAGTTCACTTCCTTCCTTCAATGCAAACATAAACAAACAAACCCCACATTAACCCACTTCGTCATTCATCAAGCCCATCTCTCAGATTTTCAAAACTCCCTTCAAAACCCCACCAAAATCCCTAAACAAACACACCCAATTTCACAATCAAGACAATGACAGGCATTGTAATGGTCACAAGAGGCGGCGGCTGCGGCGGAGGCAGTAAAATGGTCAAAGGAGGAGGAGGAGCCAAAGCCTCAGTTACTGATGACCAAAATCAGCTCTCTGTGGTCGATGTTCTGTTGACGGCTTTAAGGAAATCCATGGTTTATTGCCGTGTTGATCGTCGAGAAGACCTCATCTCCACCGTTCATCAGATGGACATTGGATGGCCGACAAATGTTCGACATATTGCCCATGTCACTTTCGACCGTTTCAATGGATTTTTGGGGCTTCCTGTTGAGTTTGAGGTTGAGATTCCCAGTTCTGTACCCAGTGCCAGGTGAAGATTTTCCTAAGTTTTTGGGTTTTTTGAGTTCATTTCTTTGTTGGGTTTGTTCTTTTTTCAGCTCATTTTTCAGATTTTGGCTTTGGGAGGTTCTAAGTGGCAATTTTTGCCTTTGGAACTTGAAGGAACTCATGATGACACTTGAATCTTAGCTTTTTGAGCTTAAATGTTTGGTTGGGATGCCATTTCTTGAGCTCAACCTTTGAGCTTTTTGCTTGGGTTTCTAGTTTCAGAGTTTGTAAGTGGCCATTTTTGCCTTTGGAACTTGGAAGGAGCTCATGATGAGACTTGAATCTTAGCTTTTTGAGTTTAAACGTTTGGTTGGGATATCATTTTTTGAGCTCAACCTTCGAGTTTTTTGCTTGGATTTCTAGTTTTAGTGTTTTTAAGTAACCATTTTTGGCCCTTTGGAAGGAGAAAATGTGCTAAGAAGTTCTTAATTAGACTTAAATCAGCCTTTTTCTTGGCATATTAGTTTTAGAGTCACTTAGCCATTTTTTGTACCAGTTTTTGGAGATGAATGGGTGGAAGGAAGGACCAAAACTTGGCTTTCTTCTCCCAATACAGCTCCCTTTTAACTGATATGAGATGGTTTGCATCCAAGAACTAAGACATTTCTTGCATAAAATAAAGTTTTAAAGACTGGGTTATAGCATGAAATAATTCACATTTTCTATCTTTAAGTACCCAATTTGATTTAAACAGTACAATCAAAGGACTTCTTTTTAGTAAAAATGTTCTTCCACTCAATTAAGTTAACTTCCTCTCCCTGCCATTAGAATTAATATTGAATAGTGTCACGGGCTATGACAATGCTATTTCTTGGAGCTGGTCACGGGGTGGGAGGAGCCTTTCGATGATTAGTCGGGTGGGCCGTGAACATAATGTAACGAGTGGGGTCCCAACATCATTTAGTTATTTCTTATCTTCATGTACAGTTAAATTATGAGCATCTTAACTTTGCAGTGCCAGTGTGTTTGGGGTCTCAGCTGAATCAATGCAATGCTCTACTGATTCAAGAGGAAATAGCGTACCGACAATACTTTTGCTAATGCAGGACCGCTTGTATCGTCAGGGAGGTCTCAAGGTACCGAATTTGTGGTTAATGGCAGATTGTTTTTTATCTACTCCGTTTGTTTTGTATGTTTATATGTTTTCTGTGATGATTTTTGCTTTAGGCTGAAGGGATTTTTCGGATCAACCCAGAAAATAGCCAAGAGGAGCAAGTAAGGGACAAATTGAATAGAGGGATTATACCTGAAAACATTGATGTCCACTGCTTGGCTGGCCTAATAAAAGCTTGGTTTCGAGAGCTTCCGTCTGGAGTGCTCGATGGACTCTCTCCTGAGGAAGTTCTGCAGTGTAACACCGAAGAGGAGTCGGTTGAGCTTGTTAAGCAGTTAAAGCCAACTGAGGCTGCCTTGTTGATTTGGGCTGTGGATCTTATGGCTGATGTTGTTGAGGAAGAAGATTCCAACAAAATGAATGCAAGGAATATTGCTATGGTTTTTGCTCCAAACATGACTCAGGTATAAACCGAAACGGATGAATAAAAATCGCTGCAATAGAAGCGTATACGACTTACGTTAAAAATTTTCAATCAGTAAATATTTTAGTGACTTGCATTATGTTGTGTTCAATGTCATTTTCGACTTGTTAAAGTTGATTGAATTTGCTATTTTCTTGGATAGATGTCCGATCCATTGACGGCTCTAATGCATGCTGTTCAAGTAATGAACCTACTCAAAACACTGATTATGAAAACTTTACGGGAGCGGGAAGAGGGTGCTTCGGGAGGATATTCGCCCATGTCATCTCGTTCTTCTGATCGACAAATGGATGAAGATTTCGATAGTCAGGAAGATATGGATACTGGCGATGAATCAAGAGGGCCAAACTCCGACGTTGAGAATAATGATGTCAATGATTACAATCAGAGCAGTGAAGATGGAGATGAAGACGAGGGGTCATTAAGTGAGATAGAGGAATGCTTCTTGAGGCAATTGGATGAAACCAAAAGTGAATCTTGCAGGTCTTCAGCAAGACAAGAAGGTGATTTATATATAGATTTGAGTCCAAGAAGCTGCTCGGGATTTAATGTCGAGTCCAGTATGTCGTTCACTGATAGTAAAAACGAAAACTCATGCCTTAGTAGTACTAGTGATGGAGAAGATTCAAGGACGAGTTTGCAAGAAGATGAGGGACAAAGCATTCATAAAGAAGTCCTCCCCATAGCATGCAAAAACTTCGTTGATATTCAGATGGATGACAAAATGAGGGAACCTGTTTCTTCCATGGTCGTTGCTTCTAACGAATCAGTCTAACAGCTCTCACTGACGACGACGGTACTTCGAGATATGATTTCTTTGTAGTAGTTCAAAGTGATGCTTGCTTCTTTTGTATCATAGCACGACATTTAGCGAGAGGCTTTGACCGGAAAAAAAAAAAAAAAAAAAAAAAAATTAGAGAGGATTGTTTGTTGGTGTGCTTTTGTGATTCCTGAAGTTTAGCTTCGAGCTGAACGCGATTCATCCGTTTCTTTTGTAACTGAAATGATCTTAACCTTGAAAACTCTCTTGTTAGTTGAACTGTGTGATTGCTTATTGGATGAAAAACTTGCAGTTTCATAATGTTACCGAACTCCCATCATCTCTTAGATAACTTTGGTTTATAAAATTTCACTGTTCATTTCCATGTTTAGATTGGTTTCATCATTTAATAGGTTGAACTTCTATTACAACAGTTAGAAAAGTAAGAATCCACTCGAAGAGGGGCTCGAGTCAAAATAGTTATTCGGTGAGACAATAGCTTATCAAGACGATAATTAGCCACATTAGAATGGAGACACGACTATAATTTTGAGCCACTTTGATAACAACATAAAAAAGGCTAATATCTACAATGAGTTGGATATCCTCTTTTGAGATTATTAGCTCAAACTAGGACGGCCACCTACCAAACCAATCACAACCATAGGAGGGAGGAAGTTGCAGATTTTGATTTGAACTCTAGATTTGAAGTCTTTGTATGGAATCTAAAATGTTAAATTACAAATTTAGTCCATGTGATTTGTTAAATGTTAGAATTTAGTCTCTAAGGTTTGATAAAACTCTTATAAATGTTCTCTAGGGTAGATAGGGATTATTTATGAGGATTCTATCAAACCATAAGAACTATTAATAATGTATTATCAAATTATAAGGATTAAATTTTAATTTTTAAAACCATAGGGACCAAATTTACAATATTACCGATTTAAATTTTATCATTTTATTGGTTCAACTTGAACTGCCAGCCATTCTTGAGAAATCTAAAGCATCATAAATGAACCCAGAAAACAAGGCAAAGAACTAAAAGTCAAGATTATGAGGGAAAAAAAAACAGTGTCTTAAATGGATCATTAAAATCCATTTCTTACTTTCATGTACATTTTAACATCAAACAGCAAGAAAAGTATATTATATATATAAAAAAAATAGTGCACAAGTTTCTTTCTTTTTTCTTTAGCACAAACCTTTAAATATTTCAGAAGTGAGGTTGGAAAAATGGCCACATAAAAAAAAAAAAAAAAAAGATTATGGGAGCTATGAAGCCAAACAAGCTTCCCAAAACAACCTGTTTTTGTCCACCTCATTCAACATTTTGAACTCCTTAGTTGAATCAGTAGAAGCATTTGACTTTGTTGTGAATCCAATTGGCTTGCTTTCAACTACTTCGTGATCATCATCATTCTCAACCATCTCGTCTTCTTCTTCTTCTTTATATCCATAACTTCCATATATCCCAAATTCATTAATACATATAGTAGGAGTGTCATCGGTGCAAGATTCGGCGTCGTTGAACTCCATCGAGGCGGCCGAGCCCCCGGAGTCGACCGAGGAGTCAACCTCCGAGTCGCCGGTAGCCTCGAAGAGAAAGTAAGAGGAAATATCCTCAATGTGGTTGCCTTGCTTATGAGCAAAATGGTGAGGATAGAAGTTGAAGAAGAGAGGAGTTGAGAGCATAATGATAAAATTGGAAAAATAAGAAAGGAAGAAGAGGAGCAAAGATTTTGTTTAGTAGAATATTAACAAATGGAGGGTGTGGGGTGGGGTGGGGTGGGGTGGGGAGGGGTTTTATATAAAGCAAAGACTAAAAAGTTTTCAAAAGAAAAAAAAAAAAAAAAAAAAAAAAAAAAAACATGGGCTGCCCTTGAGATTAGAAATAATTTTGTGGGTCATTTTCTAAAGTTGGTGTAAAAAATGGGGTTTTTATGAAGAAAAGAAATTTCTTTTTTCTTTTTTCTTTTTCTTTTTTTTTCTCCTTTTTGGAGAAAGGAAAAAAGGGAGGCAACTTGTGAAATGAAATGAAATTGACAACTACATGCAATGGGGCTTCTAGAAGGAAAATGAAAGTGGTGTCTTGAGTTTAAACTTGGTCTTCTAGAAGGAATTAATGTTATGAAGAATTTGTTATTTATTTTTATTTATTTTTTTAAATTTTCTTTTTATATCTCTAGAAGGAAGGAAGACGTCCAACCCAATTCTTACACATGTGCCAAGTTATTATTATTATTATTATTATTATTATTGGTTTCTCTTGAACATATAGGACAAAACAGCTGCCACCAAATAAATTCAAGTTATTATTATTATTATTTTAAAAAAATTGATTCTAGTAGTAGTAAGATTTGGGGAAAAATTATGTATTTGGATGACTACTTCCCTTTGAAATTTTCTTTTCCTTTTATCTAGATTATAGCTTGGCCTTCAAACCCTACCTACTTTTTCTTTTCACTTAAAAATATTTATAATTGATCCCTAAATTTTCTTAAATTTTGATGGGGTTCGAATATACAAAAGTTAGATAGTTTGAATTTAAGACTTCTCGATTGAAAAAATATATGTTTTATGCAATTAAATTGTGTTTATGTTGATATATCGTTAATTATATTAATTTTTAAATGTTAAAATTAAGGATTGAAACAAGAATTTATTCTACATAATATTGAAACTATAAAACTTATTAAAAATATTTTTAAAATAAAAGCACCAAATAAATTGAATTCTAGAAGTTTAAAAGTCAAACTTCTAGTTTAAACTATTTTCTATAGTTTATTTGAGTGAAATCTCTCAAACTCTCCTAAAATTTTAAATAGAGAAAAAATGTATACATAATGATAAAATAAGTGATTATATATATAATAATGATTACCAATATTTTGAATTTCAATGTCAACCACAGAGATCATAATTACTTAAACAAGTGATAGAGTTTAAATATATATATATATATATATATATATATATATAAAGATATATATAAAACACAGAGAGTATATTTATATAAACAAGTGATAGAGTTTAAATATAAATATATATATATATATATATATATATATATATATATATATATATAAAATTCATTAGCATAATTAAAAACTTGCGAAAATGGTAATTTATTAGATTTATCAAAGAGAAATCTAACACGCAAGCTGAGAAGGGTAAAAATGGAAATGTGAAAGTGAAATTAAAAGATGAACACACAACAATTACAACAAGAGGAAAGAGAAAAAAAAAAAAACCTTATTTTTTATTTTTTATTTTTTATTTTTTTGCTCAGACGAAAGTTGAACTAATTTTCAATTCTTTTTTTCATCAACTTCCAAAACACACAAACCTTTTTCTTTTCAATACGTTTGACTGCCTCTAAATTTTACTTTTCCCAAAAAGAAAATATACCAAAAAAAGATATTTTGAAGTAAATGTTGAAACATACTTATTTATCAAATAAATAAAAACTTGTTTAACACGTCTTATTTTAGTCTTTATATTTTTAATTTCGATTCTTTTTGGCTTCTAAATTTTTAAAATATTTATTTTAATTCTTATGTTTTTCAAAAATTAACCAAAATTGAAAGCACAAAAGACAAAACGAACCTTTTGAAATTATAAGAATCAAAATGAACCAAAGTTATTCCAAAAAATCAAACTTGAATATACAAGGACACAAGTATATATATATATATATATTTTGAAAAATTGACATAATTAGCCAATTTGAACCTAATTAAACTGGTTAAGACATTAATAGTCTCTTTGCTATTGGCAATCAGAATTGTTATCTTCTTAATTGAGCTTGATAAAAATTATGATTACACATATGAATTTACTTTTTTAGAGAGTTGAAATGAAAAAATAAATTAATCAAATGTTTCTTTAAAAATGAATAAATTCTTAGTGGCCTGAGACTTCTATTAAAGAGACTCACTCAAGCAGGTTCTTCTCCTTGAGATATATTTTATGGAGTTGTGTACTTAATATGTCATATTTATGTATTTGGTTGGGTTTTTTTTAATTATTTTTTTTTTATTTTGTTCTTTTCTTAATTTCTTTAGTTGTGTTTATAATTGTGTTTTGATTATGTCTTGACATCAACTGTGAAGTCCTCTCGTTTTATTACACTTCAATACATTTAAAAAGAAATGAATAGATAACTAGAGCAGTAAGCTACAAAAGGAAAATCTAAAATGGCCTTTTTACCTTTTCTTTCACTCCATTTCCATTTCACCCATTTAATTATTACCTACAATAAAGTTACCCTTACCTCTTATTATTTTTTCAAGGTTAAAAACTTTTTACCCATCCCTTAGTTATAAAAGGTGCCATGAGAGATTTAGTAAATATTAATGGGGTATTAAAAATTTTACAACTACTTTTATGATTTATCTTCTGGTAAAAAAAATAGTAAAAAATTATGGGCAATCCCAAATCAAATTCAAAAGTCCATAATACCCTTATGTATTACAATTGTGAGGGCATTAGTTGTTTTATTTATTTGTGTTTTTAGCAAAAACGTGTATATTAATTAGATATATAGGTTTAAGATTTAAACTAAAATTTGAAAGTTTCATCATACATCCTTTTAACTTTGAAATTGTCCTAACAAAATATATATTTCATTAAAACAAATAAAAATTGATGTTATATCTTATGTGTAAAAATTAGAAGATATGAGATTTTATAATTTTTAGTTATATAGAAAATTAGATTCTCGTAAACCATTAATTTTATCTCAAAAAGATGTTTTATATTTTTTCTTAATATTTTTTTCTATTGAATTTTTTTTAAAAAAATAAAGGGTCGAAAAAAAATATCTTTCTTACGGAGTACTTCTCAAATAAAAATGTTTATTTTAGTCATAGTTTAATTATTATTTTTCTATCAATTGTATAGCTGATTCATTATATGGCTTTAAACACGTGACATATTAAACATGAATATGATCAAGCGGTAAAATAATAGTTAGAATCAAGAAAGACAATTTTTTTTAAAAAAAAAAATAATGAAGCAATATAGTTTTTTTTTTTTTTTTCAAGAAGAAAAAGAGATTGAAATAGACAATGTTGACATTTAGACTTTGTTATTGTAACCACAAGTGACATCAGCAAGTCTCATTTTCCTTTTTTTTCAGTTTATTGGATCAAATGTCAATAGACCCTTTAAAATTGGGTCACTTTTACTGATTATTCCTATTCTTTTTTTATTTTCTTAGGAAGAAATCCTATTTATGCCTCCAAATTAATGCAAAACTCTCTCTCTTTGTTTTAAATTTTGATTAGATTTCAACTTTTTTGGAGAAATAAAAATTACAAAACATAAAATCTAATCAAGGTTACTTTACATATCTATCAACTATTTATAGTATTTAATGTTTTATAAATTCTTTTTTAAGTCGAACTTAAATTGACTAGTTAAAATGTTTTTTTTTTAAAAATTAAAGTATCGTACTTCCGACTAAAAACCAAAACTTTAAATTTTTACCAGTTTGAAACTCAAAAAAAGAAAAAAAAAAGAGAATCTACAAATTTTAAATTTTTAAAACTTTCAAATTAATTGGAATTAATTGAGGTGCATGTAAATTATTTTAAGCACTCGAAAATAAACCATAAGCTTGAAATTTATTATGCTCCATAAATTTTAAAGGTGATCCGTTTTTATCTTTAAATTTTTAAATTTTATATTTTGTTATGAAAGGTAAAAAAATTGTTTTGGTTCACATTGTTAATTATTTAACATACAAACACAAAGTCAGATAAAAAATGAACCATATGTCAATGTGAACATATATTGAAACTATATATATTTTAGGATAAAGCTATACAATTTAATGTTTGAAAACCAATTAAAATTTTGATTTTCGATCCTAACAAACATATTTTGAATCATTAAAAACATCTTTTGAAGTAACACTTTATCAAATACATCCTTAATCAACACTTTAATAAATAACTACGTAAAACATATTTATTCTCTTATGAATACATTAAATGTTAAGGTACTAAAATTTGAATCTTTAACTTCAAATAAAGAAAAGCATGTCAATTATCTATGAGTAATATCCATGTTGATAATTTTAAAAATATAGAATAAAAAATCAAAATATAATCTATATGAGTTTTTAACTCGATAATGATTGACATGTACCGCTTCTCCTAAAATAAGAGATTCAATATTTGATGTTTGTAATTATCATATTTAAAAAATCAAAATATATTATTTATAAAGTACTTTTTACATATACCACTTTAATAATGGTTTTATAAAAAAGTAGGTTGAAAGAAGGAAAAAAAAAATGAACAAAAGAAGGAAACGTTGAAAGGATGACTCAAATAAAGACAACAAAAACCCAACGTTTAATTGGAAAATGAGCTGTCCGTAACCGCTCTTCCCTTTTAATTATTACTTCTTTTAATATAAAATTATTACTTTTTATTCTATTCTTTTCCCTTTTCCTTTTAATACTAATATCATTTTGTAACGGTTGATGAATTCTTATTATTTAACCAATGCATTTTACTCCCATACATCATCTATATTTATGTTTTTACCTTTTTTTTTTTTCAATTCAATATGAATATGAAATATGATGAAATATGATTTCAAATTTTCTTTTTAAAGGTACATAATTTTTTTAAAATTTTATTTTAAAGAAAGAGTAAGAGTTGGCTATGCTCGTTTCGACGTATAATTTTGAATTTATTGATGTTTTATTAGGAATATTTGTATATCCTTTATATTCATTTAGTTTATATATTATTTTATTTTTTTTTACTTTCAAGTTTGGTTCATTTAAGTTAATATATCAAAATCTCTTAGATTGCTAATCTCCCTAGGAGTTATCCAAATATTTGCTTCGATCCTTGTACTTTTTTATTTTGATCCTTATTAGAAAATTTGAATACAAGTTTTATAAACAATGGAAACTATTATTTGGTACAAAATGTATGAGTATATCTTAAGAAATTTAGTAAATGAAGTATCGTGTTAAAATTAATTGAAAGAAATGAGATAAGATTGAAAATAAAGGAACCAAAATTGTTACTTTTTAAAAGTACGGTGACTCAAAAAGAATGTTTCCAATGTATAGTGACTAAGGTGAAAACAATTTAAAAGTGTATGGATCAACATGAACCGAAGTAAAAAAAAAGATACAAAAAAAAAAAAAATTAAATTAACTTTATGTTTTAAGTCTTTTTTTACTCATATTTCTCAATTTTTATTTTATTTTATTGAGTTCAACAACATGTGGATCGTAGTACGTAGTAGAGAGATTTAAGCTCCTAGTCCTCTAGTCAAAGATATATATCTTTTCTAAACGAGTTATGCTCGGTTGACTATTCATTTTGGTGGTTACTTTCAAATTACTTGTTTTTGCCTTAATACTTCCATTTTTCTTTTCTTTTGATCATTATATTTTCAAAATGTCCATAATTGTCATTGGAGACTTAGTTTTTTAAATTTGATTCTTTAATGGTCATTTTAGCATAATACTATGCTGAACAATTAACTTCCTATAACATTGTCATAGTATCTTATTAAAGGAAAAAATATCATAGTTCAATTGACATAAATAATATATTTTCAACTAAGAGGTCAGAGTTTTATATCCTCAACCTGCAAGATGTTGACCTAAAAAAAGTTTCTTATCAAGGAGTTTCACTATGTAGAGAATTTAAAACTAGTTAACAAAGCTATTTTTAAAAAATATAGAAAGACAACTTTTGTTTGAAATTATATTGACCAAAATAGACAAAAATTAAAAGTAAAAAAAAGTGAGCATTCGCTATAATATTTGTTTAGAATTCATTAGGGGCCAAGAGGAATGTGATTCGAACCTAATACAAGAGAGGTGTAAGTGTTAAAAGAATTAAAATGAAGGGGATCAAAATAGAATTTAGGGCTATTTTCTTTTAAAATTTCTAAACATTTGAATAAAATGCATTTATCTTTAAGAAGAAGAAGGGAAAAAAAAAACCCATTTTTTCATGTGCCAAAAATAGTTAAAAAAAAAAAAAAAAAAGGAGAAGCAAACAACTAAATAAATAAATAAGTCCATGGTTTTTGACTATTTTGCGAAGACAAGGTACGGTAAGGCGGCAGAAAAAGGGGCCATTTTTGTCATTTCGCTTTCTTCAAATACGTGTATCGCATGCACACGCCATATCATGTGGTCGCAGTCAGTTTCACCATTAGATGCACAAATTACACGTGGCAGAATCCGGATGGTGGATGATGTCCTAGTCATTAAAAACCAACCCATAAGGCTCTTTCTTTTAACCAAAGCGTGTGAAAAGCACTTCTCATCAAAATTCAATCACTAACCTAATTTTCGTTATTTTTCCTTTTTTATGCTCTTTTTCCTTCTAGAAGGTTTTAATTTAATATAAAACCCTAATTGTTTTTGGGATAATACATATCCATTACTTTGGTATTTTCATAGATAAGATATATATTGATCAAATTTAGGTAAAATGATCGTATTTGGATACGTGGGGACATTTTGAGTTTTTCTTAATTTTAACCACCAACATTATTATTATTATTTTTTATCTTAATTTTTTTTAAAAAAATTATTTAAAGAGTATTACCATTTGCTAATTGAATGGGTAATACTCCTAGAATTAATAATTAATTGACCGTGAATTCAAATATTCGATCTATAAAATTTTCTTAAGATTAATAATCAAGTAATCAAGTGTAAAACGCTTTTAAAGAATTGCAAATATAGATAAATGTATTTGTGATAAACTAGACTCTATCATAGATAGACTCCTACCAGCGATATAGTCACCAATAGACTCCGAGAGCTATATCTAATTTTTTTTTTTTTTTTTTTTGCATTGTATTATATTTGTCATTACTTCATTGCAATTCATAAAATTTGAATACAATAGGTAAGAAAAAAGTAATATTATGTCTTGATCAACATAGAGATGATTTAACTAGAAAAAATTAAGTTGAAAAAACTAGTTTTGGTCCATAAACTTTTATGAAAATAACACTTTAGTATCTAAACTTTTGTTTGTAATAAGGTAATGTTTGCACTTTCAATTTTATAACAATTTAGTTTTCGTATTTTTAAATATAGAACGATTTAGTGCTTATCACTAAAATTATTGTTAAGGTTTAATGAAATTTCTCATATAGGTTCATCAATAAATCAATTAGCTACCCAATATGTTTATAAGCTACAAATTCTATATCGATAAACTATAAAAATTAACATTTAATTTTGATGAATTTTGTTACGGTAAGAATTAAATTGTTACAAATTTGAAAATAAAGTTCTTAACTAAATTCTTACCTGCTAACATATAATAATTAAATTGCTATAAAATTAAAATTACATGAATTAAATCGTTGTGAATCAAAGGTAGACTAAAAGTGACTAGGTTAAAGAGGAAAAAAAAAAAAAAACACATCCTAAAAAATTGGAGTAGAAGACATGAAGCTAAAGAATCTTTTTGTGAATCAATCTTAGGATGTTACCGAGGATTTAGGGCATATATGTTTGTTTCTTTGTGTTTTCTTTTCTTGTAATTTTCTCAATAATAATAATAATAAATTCTCAACTTGTATGGAATAATGTTCATGTTTCAAATTATTTTAATTTTAATTTTAAAAATAGAGTTCCCACCATGGCAAATACTTTTATCTAGATTTTACTCTTGTCTTTGCAACAATTGTCATCTCTTTTAAGGATATATTTAAATAGTTATAACCCAAATTTTAAAAGAAAAATTCACTTTGAATTTTGAAAGCATTTGTGAAAAGTAGATAATAAAATAAATAAAAAAAAGTATAGAATGGAAATGTGTTTTTAGTACATCAACAAATATAGGTGGGGAATTTTGAACATCTAATCTAAAAAAATGATTAGGGTTCCAATGTAAAAGAAACAAGTAGGTATTAATGGTCGAGTGGTTCGAAACGCCATAGGATCTCTAATCTGCGCAGGTTAAGAATATCGCTATGTTGTCAAAGAAAATGGAGATCTCATATCCATGTGTTTGTATGGTGCTTGATTGATTGTGAGGTTGTTTTTGAAAATGTATTGGATGTAAATATTCCTTCTTCTAATTTACCCTTTTTTTTTGGTGGTGTCTTTTCTTTTCGAAGAGGAGGGTGATTTGTAAGTGACTTTCTTGTTTGGTTGTTTGTTTTATTTAACTTTAAAAAAAATGAAAAATATGAGTATACAATAATTATACCGAATTATTCTATGTTGAAAAGTGAAAGAAGTGTTTACAAACTTATTAAAAGAGGACGAACAATGAGAAGAATAAAAAAAAAATTGTTTATTTACTCAACTTACTTAGCTTTGATGACGTAGACATGTGAGAATAATAGCTAAATATAAAAACTTGTAAAATAAGATGCTTTTATAAATTTTTTTTCCAAATTTGACCAAGAACTGAAAATATTTTAAGAAGTGAAACACTACGATTTAATTTGATAATAATTTTTTTCTTTTAAAAAAAAATCCATAACAATTTGATATTTGGTTGCCTTTTTTTTATAAAAAAAATTAAACTTAATATATAGATTTAGTTTTGAACTTTTTAAAAATATTTTAAAAATTTTAGTATATTACAATTCTTCTATTTTTGAAAGTATTCCAAAACACGTTTTATTTTAAAGCTAGGAAAAAGAAAAAAGAAATGTTTTAATTAGAAAAAACTCAATCTTTTGTATTATCTTTAACTTTTTTTTTTAAAAATAAACATTTGGATAAATATTTTAATTTACAATCAATAAAAAAACGTCTAATTTATGTCTTACTCGGCACTTTTAATACTCAAATGATTTTTAAATGAAATAGAAAATTATATATTGATGTCGTATAGATTTGACTGATTCAATGTATTAATTAAATTTGATTGAACGTCTCTACATTAATTGAGCTAATGAGTACAATAACAACTTTTTAAATGTACAAAGCCAACAACTCAGACCTCCATAAGTTTTCTAATATAATTCTTATTACTCTAAAATATTCTATATTATCCTCTTATAAATTTGACAATTAACTCTATGTAATATTTAATATTTCTTTTTTTAAAAATAATAGTAAACCAATTCAAACACTTCATAAATATTAAAAATATATGCATCATAAAATAATTTGGTTTCAAAATAATGACCATCATGATCCCACCCATATTTTAATATTAAATGGAGTAACTTTTCATCTACTAAAATCTTTTTTCTTGTCTTATTTAAAAAGAACCACCAATGCATCACTCACCATTTTTCTTTATTTTTCTTTTATAAAGTTTCACATGAAAGTTAAAGCTTTATTTGAGGATTATTTTTTAACTTTAAAAATTCCCTTTTTATACCTTTAGAATTTTCTAATTATTATTATTAACAATTTAGGTGGTGGATCGAATTTTCAACTTCAAGAGGGTTAAAGAGAGTGAATGTCAATTATTGCATAGCTACGTTCATTTTAACTTGTATATCGTTTAACTAATTATTTGACTCCATATATATACATATCCCATAGATAAATTAATTTTTAAGATACAAATTAAAACTTTAGGTTTTTATTAAATATAAAAATTAAATTTATATCAATAGTTCAATTAATTTTAAAGATATTTATGGAATAAAAAATTAAATATTTAAAGACTTATTATTATTATTATTAGACACAAAAGTGAGAGCTAATAAATCAATTAAACACTTTTGAATTTTTAATAACCAAATAAACCCAAACTACCTTGAAACGGATTGATAATCGTTTTGTTTCGTAATGTAATTTTTATTAGAAGTCAAATTCAAAAAAGGAGACTTGCATTTCGGCTTTTAAATGTAATTAATAATAATTATTGGATCCTATTCCATAGATTAAATAATTTATTGGAAAATAGATTATTGATTCAATAATATTATGAAACATCTCAAATCAAATTAATATAATCAATTACTCACATGACATTCCTCATATCATATATGCAATTCTTTAATGAAAAATGTCTATTTAACTAATATATTAGGTAAAAAAGTCCATAGATAGTACTATCAACCATCAATATCAGAAATGCTAGTCTCCCACTCCAATAAAAAAGATAAAACTAACATATTAGATACTACTAGAAAAACTATATATTAGCTAACTTGAACTCATTAAAATATTATTCAATAAAACTTTGAAAAATTGCAAAAACTACCCCAAAATATAGTGCTACTTGTAATTATATCCTTAAATTTTTTATTGTAAAATTTGAGCTCTCAAACTCATATCAGAAAATGTCAATGATTATTTTCTGGAATATCTTCAAATTTATACTAAATCTTGAAATAAAGTTTGAAGTTATAATTGCAACTACTCCCATATTTTAAGAATATAGTTTTTTTTTTCTTTTTTTTGTCATTTTCCCATAAATCTGGAAATAAAGTTAGATATTTAATGAATGCCAACAATAAAAAATGATAGATGTTGTTCTTCAGCTACCCATTTTTCATTTTTTTTTTTAATCTAAAAATTGACTGAGATCTTAAAAGATTAAACAATTTTATTACAATAAAGGCATATGTATAGTAGTAGTCTGTGGCAGTAAATTATCTCTTGAATTTGAAACAAACTAATGCTCCACTTGAAATTTTGCCTATCCTTATCTCAATAAAGGAATAATAATTACAACAAGGATAAATTATAAAAAATAAACTTTTTATTTGGTGTCTATAGTCGAGGGACTATTTATGAGGGTTTTATCAAACACTAAATTCTAGTTATAACCATAGAGACTAAATTCTAATTTTTTTCAAACCATAAGAACCAAATTTGCAATTTAACATTTTTCTATACTCGAAACATTGTCTTTAGTTTTAAATATAATCATATTATTTTTAAAGTTACAAAATAATCTCTAACTTTTTATAAATGTTTTAAAACTATCTAATCGAAATCTATTAGAGCATTGGAAAAAAAAATGGACCAGAAATAATGTGAAGGTGATCTTAAATGGAAATTGGGACCCACGTATTTTCACACTAAGTTGGGCCACCACCGTACTCGTTTCAAATCTCAAATTTCATTAAAAAAAAATCTAATAAATTTCTTCTATAAAGATAGTTCTGAAGTATTTATCCAAGAGTATAGGTAATATTGAAACTTTTGAAAGAATAAGAATATTTTTTAAAGAAATGAGAGTTTAAGTGTATATATATATATATATATATATATATATTTTGTAATTTCACCTTTCTCTTTTATCTATCGCATCTCGAGCCTAATGGCAATTCAATGTAAACATTTAGAGACATAAAAAAGAGATATTAGGGGGAAAAAGTAAAATTTACCTCTAAACTTGTTGGTTGTATCAATCTTTACTTTGAACTTTCAATTTCATTGAATTGCACCTCAATTTAGTTAAGAGTTACAATCATAACCTTGAACTGAACTAAAAAAAATGTTGTAATCCTCACCCTATGATAAGTTTTCATTTGAAATTTTTTTTTAATTTTTTTTTTTTTTTTTATTATTATTTTTTTTTTTTTAAATATGTGCATCCAATAAATTACAAAACATATGGCACAAAGTTGATAAGATTTTAGAGAGAAAAAAAAGGCTAGACCTCGATTTCTATTAAAATTTGTAAAGTTCGACAAAGTTATTCAATAATTAACTTGCAAAACAATCAAACTTAAGTTTGCACAGAACTTGATATTATTGAGAATAGTGAATTCAAGTTATATTCTTTTCATTAAAATGAGAAGATGAATTAGCATACATAGAATTAACATTTTATATCTATGGTTGGCTTTGTAGCAAAGCTGTTGAGGCAAAAATCTATCCTCTTTGGATTGAGACACATTCACAAATTCTATGGAACCTTCTTACAAGAAAGGTTTGTTATTCAAATAAACTCTAAACATTAGTGAATTCCATTCGAGATCATTATGGAAGGGGTGCAATTCAAGGTTTCTTCTTGTTAATCACAAGTGCAACTTAGTTGCACATCAGTCAGTTTGGCTCCTCACCCGCAAAGACGCAGAATGACAAAGATTTAACTTGGAGACCTCCATCTATGAGTGGCTTGATTTGATCTTTTGTTGTATTCGCTAAAAATAAATTAATTAATACACCCAACAAGATTATAAGTAAAAGTTAAATATTAACTGAGATAGGAATTTTATTGAACACTCTTCAAAGAACCAAAACATAACAAATAGGGAAAGACAAGTCTTGAGAATGACAGCTTAAGAATAGTATTTGGTCCTTTTTCAATTTTCAGGACAGCAGTACAGAACCAACCCCACATGATTCATTAAGAACATAATTACCAGAAGACATCAAAATTGATCAACAAAGACTTTTAAATTCATTGACTCTAGAAAATTAGAAAAAAGAAAGCTACAAAATGCATTAACATGGACATATGAATCTTCATCTGTCATTTATATCTTAATTGGGACAAAAATAGCTTTTAATTTAAGCTAATTTCACATGTGATACATGAAATGGATAAGACTTTCTTTTTTAAATTCCACCTGCATCTCATTATTGCTACATGTTTAAGCCATCCACTAATTAACAAAAATAAGAATATGCTAGACAAGGTTTGAATCTTCTCTTAGACTTTAGGTTCCGCACTTGCTTCATTATAATGGATAAAATTTCACATGTTATCATACATTTCTTCCAAATATGATATGAAGTCTAATGCATGTGGTGTGAGTACCTATGAAACTTCTATCAAAGGGTAGTAAAATTCATTCAAAGACCATAATGAAATATTTGGAAGTAAACAAACCAAAGCTGAATTTGAATCCTACAAATAGATTTATAACTTATTGGAATGACTTTTCAACTGCTTAAAAATACTTTAAATCTTTTGTTAAACAAGTGAATAGTGGCTATAAACAACAAAACACATGTAAGAGAATCCATAGATTTGCCTCTCAAGATTTGATTTCACTAGGGTCATGAGAGATCTGTTAAAAATTGTTGAAGAGATGGGTCAGAGTTGAAAGAATCAATTTCACAAGTACATAGTAAAATATTTGGCTAAATTATAAAATAAAAAAATAAAGGAAAAAAAAATCCCTAACTTTGTACCTCATTTCAAAAAGTTATAATATTACCCTTAACCTATCATTAGCGTTTCATAAGAATTCCTTTAGAAAAAGAATTATGACATGAAAAGGTATGTCAATATAGATTTTTGTTCTAAGTCACCAACCATACAATTTTAGGTCTTAATTTTCGTTTCAAACTCTAAAGGAAGTTTTGAAACGTTTATAAAAGATCAAAGATGCAATTGCAACTATTAGTAACTCTATAATAAATGGGAAAAAATATGGGGTATTTTTTTTTTTTATATAATTTAAAGAAAAGATTTTCATATAACAGCATCTAGAAACAAAAACAAAATTTTTTGTTGAAGGTTAAGGATGATTGAACATTACCCAGATGGGAAGAGACAAAGCAGAGAACATAGAGAGCAGACAAATCCATAAAACTCAGCATCAAACTGCAGTACCCATAAGCTTTAATAAGAAAAATACAAGACACATAAGTCAGTGATCTCAGAAGGATTTTGAACTCATTGTTTTGGGCAAATCAATAGCCTTTGGCCAAAATTGCATTACCTCTATGCTGTTTAACTTTTGCTGCTTTGTTTTCACCTCCACCGTACAAGACTTTAACAAGCTACACAAACCGCCGAGACTTCAGGCAAATCAACAAATCTAGTTGTAACATCAGTTTGATCAAGTAAAATTTAACAAGCAGAGCCTAATGTAATGATCCCAGTAATTCGAGTTGAATTTCTGCCTGCTTTCTATTGTCAGTATGCAGCCATGCCAAACCATATTCAGTCAATCTTTCACAATATAACTCAAGAACAGTAAGAAAGCTTCATCTGTCTCCATGAAATTGCATCTTCATCTCCACTGGTGGATACTTCACTGTCTGCCTAAGACATCTAAGGTTAAGTAACCATATGTGAACACGACAGGAACCGAATTTACTGTTCCACATCTCTCCTAAACTCTACTATATGTCATCTAATTTCATTTGCCAGTGGCTGTCTGCACAATAGTACTTTATTTGTGAAGTCAATATACAAAAAATCCGTATTCATGTAGGAACATCCAGAGAATTGAGTATCCCAGGTAGCAATGTTCATACCTACTAAGACACGGCCATGACCTTGTGGAAGTGCAGAAAGAATCTCATGCTTTCATATTCGGAGTTTAAGTCAGAAAAATATCATATCTGGCAGGTGGTTTGAAACTTCTTAGTTCAGAGGCCTTGTCCTCTCTTTGTCCAATGAAATTCCATCAATCTACGAACTTCATCAAACCATCATTGATAGATTAAAGTGAAATCTTACCGTGGCCAGGAAGATGAGATGGAGAATAAATTGTGAACAGCTTAATTATTAGCCGTGGGAAGAATGGTGCCATGAAGAATTCAGGACCCATATTTGTTCGTCTACCCCTGCAACTTTTGCATCACAACAGCATTCTTGAGCTTGAAGAGTTTCCAGAGTTCATATCTGACACGGTATAACGTTTTATGATGCAACAGTGGGCTCTGGACCATCACTGAGAATACCATTCTGAGAATTCATCATGCACTGGTTCGCAAAATCAGCTGCTGTTAAAGGATCATTCATGGGTGATGGATCTACTTCTATCTTTTCTCGGTGCCGTTCATTGTCTACAAATTTATTTAAATTACAGACAGTATCGTAACTGGAAGGTAGACTATCATACTCCATATCAGTCTGTACTCTGTTTTTACTTTGTTGGAAGGAATTGCCACCTACAACCTCTTCAACAGAATTTAGTCGAGGTGGTGATATACAGATTGAAGTTGTATCGATATCCATCTCAGTACAAGGGCATTCTTGCCTAGCAGTTTCACCATCCACGCGGTTTCCAGTCACAGTTAAATCAACAAGCTCACTACTAGAGTTATCAGTAATATTATTAGAAGCATCCTGTCCAGAGGCACAGTCAATCTTGTTCTGATTCAACTCGGACTTGTTTTTAAGTACTGTCTCTCCAGTAGATAATTCCCTATCAGCTTGATGTTCCAGGGTTGTTATCATGTGGCCCCGAAAAGAACTTCTAGATTCTAGGTTACTTCCAATACTGATTAGTGCATTCAACTGCTTTTGGACAGACATAGCAAAGGATACAGCATGATCACGTATTAAAGAATCATGAGGTGGACAACGCAACATGTCAGTCAAGACCTTCTGGTACTGTAATAAGCTGACTGATGGTCTCGTAGTCCCTTTTTTACGGCATACGTTAATAACTTTGCACATATGCTCACATAGATTACCCATTTCTGCCCATTGGCAATCACAAATACCAAACTGTGAACCAGGATTCCAAACAACAAATTTCCTGTCTCGAGTAATTTGGTCGGTAACTTTTGCAATGCCACCTTCAATAATAATATCAGAGTCTGGAATCCTCAATGCTCTGCGCCAATATGTCAAACCACTCATCCACTCATCTTTCCAATACCGAGAAAAATTATTCTTCTCCGAGTACTCATCAAGCCAAAAGTAAGAATGTACCTTTGTACCCAGCTTGTCGACCAACCAGTCTGTACGCTGATAAACAGCACTATCTTTCTCATTCAGCAATCTGAGCTTCAACTGGCTGTGGTAAAACTCCATTGCAGCACATGTTTCGAGACTGGTGAGTGGAAGGTTTTTCAGTGCAGTAGTCCACATTCCTAAGACCAAAAAGGAAAATTCAGACGATGAGATTTCCAATGTGCTCCTAGCCACCAAGGTCATGTTACTTGTTGCACATGTAATGAATATATAATCTAGCCTTCCAAAAACTAAAATTCACAATTGTCAAAATAAATCCTGTAAGCTGTAACTCATTTGTTTTGTGATTGATAACCTATCCTTCCTTCAAATAGAAAAGAATGAAAAACACAAAAGCCATGTGCCTGAATGATAGTGCTCATGCACAGAGCACTCGCATTTACCATATCTAAATTCAAATATAAGGTAATTGTGAAAATACCAACATTAATTATCAATTTGTGGTCATCAGAAGACTTTGGAAGATATAGATTATGCAGATATCTACTGAATAAAATGATCACAACAATATCTAGCAAGTATGATAAATTGTAAAGAAACCTATTCTTTTTCTAAGAAAAACTCTTGATTAGAACAGAGATGGATATAGACCTAGTCTCGGACACCAGGTTGCCTTAAAGTAGTCAATAAATTCTGGATCATTAACTTGATCTTTAATCAGCAGTTCAAATGAATCCATGTTTTCATCACCACAGCAAACTCCATCCACTGCTTTCCCAAGTTGCCTTAATATCTCAGCTCGCTTCTCATTTTCTGCACATTTCTTCAGGATGTTTTTATGCCATGCATGGCGGACCCGCCAGAAGCTTAATAGAACAGAACACTGAAATATCTCCCTGAATATAATCAAAGAAATACTCTCAAAACTCGAACACCAGAGAGCGACATACTTGAATGGTAACAGAAGGAATTTAGTTTTTTATACTGAAGAGTATTGAAACTTTCACATGTATAATGGTTTGACTTTCATTAATTAGAAACTTTCATACTCACCAATAAAAACAATTAGATCAAACTAATCAAGTAAACCTAAGGCAGGTGCAAGAATTTGAACATAAAAATATATTTTAAACCACTCCTATTGAGAATCATAAGAAAGATCAATTGCAGCTCTTTAAGTGGATTTATCAAGGTGTGTATTGTTTTAAATCCACCAAACAGTTCAAAAAGAGAAGTCAGCACATTCTTCTCATATCCACAAAACTTTAACTCGACAGTATGGATCAATAAGCATCTCTAACCAAGACAGAAAGACAAAATGAAGAAATAAATTAAGCCTAAATATATAAATAATTCATCACCTATTAAGCAGGTACATTTTCATTTTATGGGTTCAATGTTAATCTTACAGATTTAGGAAAGACTTCTTAGGTTAGTTAAGTTTAGCTTCCAAAAATATTCTCAATTTCAGAACTGCAGAGAGAATTTGGGAAACCTTATTATCTGTACATCAGCAAGAGGATCATCCACAACAAAGCCAGCCAACTTCCAAGAAGGATCTTTGGTTTGAACTCTACTATGAAGAGCCCTCATCCACCTATGGGCATCCCCACTAGCAAATCTCGGTGATATAATCCAAGCTACTGGAATTGCGTTGTAGTCTAAATTGAATACTACCAGGCTATGAACTGGATACTAGACAAAAATGCAGAAAACGCATAATTAGCATCATCTGACATTGAAATCAGATCTTATACTTTAATAATGTTGAAAGAACTAAGACATAAGAATTGACTGACATACCTTCAACTTGTTTGTTCCAAACCTGGAATCTGATGCAAGAAGGCCACGGTTGCCAAATCTTATCATTTGTTGCAATTGCCACTCCGTTTGAATTCCCAAAGTAAACGTGTCTGTATCAGTAAAATTTTCATAAAAGAAGACATTACTTCGGTGACCTTCAACCCACATAGATAAGCTTACTGCATCATCTTCATCAAGTTCATGAGTAGAACGTCTGATGCTTCTCTCCTGTCTTCTTACATATCGATGGGTTAAAAGGTCATCACGATTGCATGGACCACCCTGTTTCTCCACCGATTCATTATGTCTTTGCATAAT
Organism: Citrullus colocynthis; assembly: GCA_031780015.1. Lineage (NCBI taxonomy): Eukaryota > Viridiplantae > Streptophyta > Magnoliopsida > Cucurbitales > Cucurbitaceae > Citrullus > Citrullus colocynthis. The sequence continues at coordinate 1,947,101 of QLSR01000005.1, read as the reverse complement.
GGTCTCAACAGAGACACCAACATATAGAAGCGACAATACACGTAGACGAAGATCTTCAGAGATGTAGGGTGCAAACATAGCACGAGTACCTTCAGCCTTTTTGTCTAGAGGACCATGACATGGCGACCCCTTCTTATCTACATGCTTATCTTCATTATATATGATCAGTGCAATAGATGGTTCAGCAATTAAGCGTTTGACAATAAAGTGACAGGTGCAACCCCTTTTAGTGTTTGGCCGTCCAGCATTTTTCTTCTTTGGTACATAAGTACTTCTACTGGGTCGTATGACTCCCCCTTTCCTGTGGTCATCAGGTCCAAACGAACACCAATACCTATATATTCAATGAAATAACTAAACTTCTTAAATTTGAAGAAAGAACAAAAATAATTAGATGAAAACGTCCGTACATATTATACAAATACATGAATGTGGGACTTACAAAATGTATTCCAGTACACCATCAACCTTGGCCTTGAAAGGTGCTTTCAATGCTCGTCGCCGCCTTGCTTCAACATGAAATCTGGTTGGACATTCTTTATTTGAAGACTCACCACGTACAAAATCATCAACTCTAGCAAAAGGGATTACAGCAACTCTATCCATGTTGTCACGCCATCCTTCTACCTTAGACCACACAAGATCAGCTGAAGAAAATTCCAAGGTTGGCGGATTCTGTACTGGAAGAGAAAAAATTTGGTCCCATCTGGCCATCTAAAAATCAGACAATGAAATTGCATGAGTCAAGAATTTAAGAAGCAGGACATGAAACACATATTAAAAGACCCCCAAATTTATAAGAAATCAAAAACAAATTCTCTCACAGCACAACCATCAGCATATTATCCAACAAACTTATCTGACCCATTGCAATACCGGAACCAAGGTACCAAAATCCAAATGACAAAAAATTGAAAATAATAATGTATCCCTCTACTTGTTAACTCTACACTAGAAATTACAACACCCATTTATACCTATCACAATAAGAATGTCAGACTTGATTGAACAAAGGGAGAATGATAAAGCAGAAACATCTGCAAACCTCCGGCCCGTAAGCAAGCAGAGATAGAGGACAACATAAAGGAAGACTATACGCCAACGAAACGAAAAAATAAAAATATAATAAAATCAAAACAGTTCATCACTATAAAAGACCTAACCCTACAAGTAATTGCGATCACACGAACTCTAAAGTTAATGAAAACTTTAAACAAAAGACCAAAGCCTCAACGTACTGTCTCATCAGAAAACCAAAGCCAACTGCAGCTTGATGTCTATATCTCGTCGCACGCTTCAACGAATGAATGAAACTCGCCGTGTGTAGCCAGTTCTTCCCACTCCACCGTCGGCGAACGCAATTCACTGTTCTCCGACTACCGGAAAACCGAAAAGGACTCCGGAAATGCTCATAGAAATCGATATTGGTTTCGGATATGCTCTGAGAATTGAATGATGGAGGCGAAGAGCTTAAAGCTGTGGTTATCAGCGAGAGATGAAAGGAACAGAGAAGAAACAGCCACCGGAGGCGGCGAGGCTTAGCTTGAGAAGAAACATCCAAACCGAGCCCAATTATAAAAAAATTCCGTCATAAATCATAATTTTTAAGTATACACAAAAGAAGGGCAAAATTAAATTAAGGGCCGAGTTAGTTGTTAATATTCAGATGCAAAGTTGATTTGTAATAATTATTTAGGTTTGGGATGCACAATTGAGTTGATTGAGTTATAAATATTTGTTGCTAACCTAAAAGAGTTTATATATATATATATATATATATATTTGTTATTTTTTTTTTCCATCATTCAATTACAAAATACTATTATCTATATAATCAACAATCCTACAACATATTTTAATTTATAAACGTATAAATTGAACATGCACATAAAATAAAATTTTCATCAATGGTTTATTAACATGTTCGCAACAAAAAAATATCACATGGCCAACAATGAGTCACATTCATTCATATAAAATCTATATTGTCAATTAAAAGATAGTCAAGTTAGTCAATTTTGTCAAGTAGCAAACAATACCTCTTCTTACACTGTGGTGGGACTGATACATAATGATATGAAAATTCTATCAAATTGGAATTAGAAACCTTTTTGTATGAAAACTAGAGATATTCATTTTTCCTATGAGAACAGAAGCCCATGGGGACCCACCCTGGACATGGTAGGGATTTTTTGTTTAGTTGGGGAATGGGATAGGGAGTGGGGAGGAAAAATTCCCATGAGGTAAATGGGGACGGGGATGGGAAATGCATTTCCCGCCCATAAGCTTTTTTATTTAATTATTATAATAATTTAATATTAGAGAAGTTATTTTAAATGACAAAATTGCTGAAAATATTTATAAATAATAGTAAATATCACAGTCTATCTACAATAGACGACGGTGAAATTTTTATATATTTGTAAATACTTTGGTTCGTTTTAATGTGTTTGAAAACAATCCTTAATGTTATGTTATTGTTATTAATAAATATTTATATCTAAATTTCAACTAATTAACATTTGAATTTGACCTTTATATTAAGATTATGTTTATCAATAATGTGTGGTTATTAATTATTTCTTCAAAGAAAAATTCTTTTGAGTAATTTTTTTTTACATTCAAATGGCTCATGTGGAACTAATCATATTAAAAAACTTAGTAAGAAATAGTAATGATTTTAAGTTATTTGTTTTTTTTTACCAAAAAAAATCAAAAGGAGAAAAATTATCAATAGGGAATCCAATTCCCGTGCATTATCTGCGGGGAATCTCCACCTTAATCTCCGTAGGAAATTTCGCAGGAGTGGGGAATGAAATGGGAGGTGGAGAAGCCATTCTTAGCCCCGCCCCACCCCTAATTTTCAATCACTAAAGCCTCAAAATCGCTTTGATTCAACCCTAAAAATTGAGTTAGACATGAATTGCCTTATTTTAATAAGATGTTATTAGGGTATCGTAATAATAGGAGCGATAAAATCAACGATTAAAAATGCAAACAATAACAATGATGTACTACAATTCACCACAACATTTTAGTAAATTGCACTATCTCTCCCAATATATATGAGGTAAAAGATAACCATGAACATTGATACACTTATAAATGTCAATGACAAATACTTGATCATGAATAATGGTTCCCCTTCGCGGTAGAGCTAGGAGAGTGCAAGCCACTAAAAGTTAAGTCAATTTGATCAGATATATATTTATTTTTAGAAAAAAAAATTAATTTATAATCCTAAAGTTTGGTGTTTATATCAATTAAAATTTTTAACTAATAATTGTATTAATTTAAACCTCCAATTTTCTGTGTGAAACTTATAATTTAAATCAATTAAACTCCTAAATTTTGAAGTGAATCAAGTTAGAACTTTCATTATAATTATCTTTGAAAATCATTCATGTATTCATTCTCAAACATGTATAGACTTCTACGAATCTCAGTTTTACAAAATCGATGATTAGAGTAAATGTATAGACAATTTTCAAAAGAAATTGTGACTAAGAGTTTAAATTGATTCTTTTATGAAAGTTTAGGGGTTTAGTTGATACAATTATAAGTTTTCTACGAGGTTTTGTAAATAGAATGTAATGAAGGGTATAATCAAATTGATACATTTATAAAAGTTTAGAATTAAATTGATACAATTATCAGTTTAGGGTTTAAATTAACTACTATAATTTGATATTTTTTTATTATTTTTGTTATTGGTGTGCCACCTAATTATCAGGAATAGTTTGATATCTTTTATTATTTGTATTATTGGTGTGCCACCTAATTATTGGCTTTATTTCTAAAAGTATTTAAGAATAAAAGAGATCTAGGTGTATTAAAAATTACCTTTTTGTCCTAACTTTTTTTTATCTAATTTTTATTTGGTTATTGAGTTCAAAATATTACACTTCTTATCTTTGAATTTTTAATTTAGTTTCTATTGTTCTAGGTTTCAATATTTTACATTTATCTTTTATTGAGATTGTTTCCATTTAATATTTAGGCTTCAAAATTTACAAAACTCACTTTTGATCCTCGAGGGTAAAATACATAAACATAGTTTATATCTTTTTTAGAAAAAAATTGTTTGTTCTTAGAACTAGATTATAAAACAAAGGTATTTCTTAAGAGAAAATTATTTAAAATACAAAACCGTTGAAAATATTTACAAAATAGCAAAATATCACAATCTATCTACGATAGGCTACGATAGATCGTGATAGATAGACACAGATAGTAGTCAATTGTGGTCTATCAAATAGACAGTAAAATTTTAATGTATTTATAAATATTTTGGTTCATTTTACTATATTTGAAAATAATCTCATTTTTATTAAGTACTAGTTTTAGTTGTAATGAATGTCGTAAAAGATAAAAGTTTTAACATAATATTTTTAGAGTTAATTTCCAAAGAATATTCATGCAATAACATACCACATTTAATAAATTTCTTTCTAATAGGGTGAAGATGGAATAATATTGATATTGGTGCTACCTATTCACTTACAATTATCTCTCAAATTCTAACTAATTTATCTACTTTGTAGACCGCTTTATTTTAATTGCAATCATCTATTCATTTAGTTTTGGTATATTTTGTACTCATTTTGCTATTTTTGAAAATAATCTTATTTACGTTTCAAAATTTATTGTTTAATGGTCAAAATAATGAATATGTCAAAATCACACAATTAAATTTGGGATGTTTTCAAAAATAAAAAATTGTTAAAAATATAGCAAAATTTCACTTTCTTGATAGATTGCGCTAGACCTAGATATAGTCTTTATATGATATACTCTGTATGGGTCTATTGCAATCTATCACATATAGAAAATGAAATTTTGCTCTATTTGTAAATAGTTTGATATTTTTTTCTATTTATAATAATTTTCCATTAAATTTAGATTATTAAACTAATTCAATATGTAATTATTTACTTCTACTAGGAAAGTTGAGAAATTCCTCTTTGAATTCAAATTGTCTATATGAAACATCATATAAAAGATTTGTGTGAAATTTAACTATTTAATTAAAACTTTTCAATAGTAGCTATTTGAGTTAATTGAATTTTTTTAAAAAAAAAACAAAATAAAAAAAATTCTCCTCATGAAACTCGATCCCAGCAAATTCTCCATAAAATCTCAAGCAAAAATACATTGAGAATTTCGCAAGGATGAGAAATGAAATGCAAAATGCGAACTAGAATGAGGAAGCCATCTTGACCTTGACCTTGCCTCATGGACATTTTTATAAAGGTGGGTGAAGGAGTTGATTGTAGTAATTATTGTGAGAAAGCTGAAAAGGTAGTGGTTGATGAACCAGGTGATAAGAGATGATATGAAGAAAAAAAAAAAAAAGTGAGGGTTGGGAGAGGGAAAAGAGAGTAAAAAAGAAGGGAAAAATCATGTGATTTTTAAACATAAGATAACATTCATGAAATTCTCACTCATAAAACCAATATACCATGCCATATTTTCTAAATCTCAAGGGCTAAAATATAAATTTTAAAACCTCAAAATCCCAACTGAACACCAGTTCCAAACCTCATACGAAAAATGTCACATTTTGAGTAATGGATTTATAGCAAATACCAATTGCATACCAATAATGATTAAAAATGTGTATCGTCCTATCAATTTATCACTGTTTTATTTATTTATTTATTTATTTATTATTTTTTATTTTTATGGTGATAAAATACACTTTTTATTATGAAGTTTAGAATTTATGTCTATTTAGTATCTAACACATACTACTACGTTTTAAAAGAAATCCTTGATGAAATCCTGAAGCAGTCTGAAGCATTTCCACCAACCTTTCTTCGAACCATTGCAAAGAAGAAAAAGAAAGATAAATCTTCTATTTAAAAATCAATTTTCCAAAATAAATATTCCTAACACAACAACTAGATATTAATAGTTGTTTATGTGTATGAAAATTCTTTTACATACACATTGTCTCAGAATGTATGGCCCATTTTAATGCCTCGTTTTTTATGTGTATGAAAATTCTTTTACATCGACGTAATTTTCACTTCATCTCTTTTGAGCTGGTAAAATGGAAACAAAAAATAAAAGCTTGACCATCAGGATTGAAACGAATGAAGAAATTAAGATGAATATGTACCTGTGCAAGTGAATAAGCCCATGAAGAATATATCCTAGCAAACCTTTCTCTGAGCATCACAGTCAATGCCAAGGGAGATTACAACAGTGTACATCAAATCGAAAATATTGAACAGATTCTGCTGGTTTTCTCTTCAAACACAAACAAAAAGAAAATAAAAAGTTGTACATGCTTGCCACTCTCCTAATACTTAGAGAACTGAAATGGAATGACACCAAAAGCTTTCACATCCATAAAATTAGACAATGAACAATATGATCTTTGAAATACGAGGAGCATGTTGCATGAAATAGAAAATGAAAATCACCCACAAAGGTTATGAAAATGAATGGAGTATATAGCTACAAGCAGAGCATTGCTAATTTCAGAGCAGGCTGACCACAAAATATTCTATACCCGTTCTTGAACATTGTCCGAGTGGTCTGCAGTAGATCACCCGACCACCAATTTTCAAAAGTCAACTGCACATTAAGGTCATCCTTAGAAAAGTAATAGTTCCAAAAAAAAAAAAAAAAAAAGTTCTTCTTTCTCTTTACCGTTGCTTGTGATTAGTCATCCCTACTACCCTCTCAAGTTCTGCTAGTCAAGACTGTTGGAGGACTATCAAATTCACAGTTCTTGGACAGCAAAAAATTGTTATGTGGACAAACATTTCAAGACAAGAAGAAGGTTCAATGGAGAAATGCAGGTAAGGATTTGCTGTAAGAATTTGAAAGGTTTTTACCTCATCAAACGATTCAAAAAAGATATGGTACAGACTATTGTTCTTCCAGTATCAACCACATTCTTAACCACTCGCATGACAATGGCAGCTGCTCTTGCATCCAAACCAATGGCAGCTGCTCTTGCATCCAAACCAGTGGTAGGCGCATCCATGAAGATGATCGAAGGATTGGAAACAAGCTCTACAGCTATGCTTAACCATCTACGCTTCTCGGTTGATAGACCACTAACACTAGGCTTGCCAACCAACATATCTTTTATGCCATCAAGTTCAATGGTCTCAAGGACTTCATTCACAAATTGCTATGAAACACAAAACTAATATCAAAATCAAAGACAAAGAAGTTTTAGCTAAAGAGGGAAAGAAAAGATCTTGCTATTTTCGTTATTAAGTTGATGTCAGTTGCCAAACGGAGCGAAACAGAGAAGTTCAAAAATTGTTCCACTGTTTCTTAAGGAGAATGTATATCAGTTCGTTCAGAGTAACCAGATATCCGAGCAAACATTTCTTAAACTTCAGGAAAACCACCAATTTTGATTTCTCTTTTGATATATCTGCTCGTTATTCGTCCTGCAAGAACATTAAGCAGAGTTGTTTTCCCAGCTCCACTGACACCTATCAATGTTGTGAGGACACCAAGCCTTAAAGCCCCTGTTATATCAGAAAGTAAAAAGTATGAAGAAAGTGGGGCTTCTTTTGAGGTACCATGCCGAATCTCATTTTGCCACAATTTCTTAGGACATCCGTAAATAAAACAACAACAACTCCTCAAATAAAAGAAGTGGTTTAAAACAATCTCACAGACAAGCTAATTTAGTGAGACTATAGAGTATTACCAATTGAATGTCCACATAATACTCGCAAATCCTGAAACACTACTGTTAAAGGTGTGAAAGGCAATGCTATTCTTCAAACAAAGAAACCATGAAAAAAACATAAAGAAATTAATTTATCATTTAACAACAAAAAAAGAAAAAGGGATAACTTGAATGTGATCTTTGGTGGATTCTATGACGATCTTAGAAGAAGGAGGTTGTTCCATAGAATTAGCTCCTTCACTGTTCTTTGATTGTGAAAACTTTTTATATGAGATAATAGCACGAGATGATCCAAGAGCTAAAGGTAGAATAGAACACAATTTTTTTTCATATTAATATGCAATGCCCACTTTGAAATAGAACTCAAAACAATAGAGAAGGTAAAATTACAATTTTGGTCTCTCAAGCTTTTGTGTTTTTGTTAAATAGATTGTTTAACTTTTAATTTTTTGTTTAATATGTCCTAAACTTTTAAAAGGATATCTAATAAGATCCTAAACTTTCAAACTTTTGTATCTAAATAAGGGTTTGAACTTTTAATTTTGAACTAAAAAGATTCATTTATTTTTAAAAATAATGTTGAATATGTTAGGGATTGCATATTTGAACGAGGTTGCGACTGAAATCCAATACATGCTTTGATGATAATCGAGTCCCCGACTTTGAAGCACTTCATGACCTATTGTAGTGTTTGTAGCTTGTACCTAAAAAAATTCAACCACAAACCAGGGGACCAACCTTTTTAAAATATATATTCATGTTCAAGAAAATGTAAAGTTCCTAATGCCATGTAAATGATAAAATGTGGATATTTTATTTTAGTTCAACATGTCGAAATTTGTTGATTCAAACCTCTAACCTATTGGTTGAGAATATGTGCCTTGATCAATTGAGTTATGCTCAAGTTGGTGATCAAACGTGGATGTTGTATAAGGAGTAATACTTGGGTGTATCTTAATTATACATCACACTCTCGTCACACATACACAAAAAGAATTAAAATATTTCAAAAAGTAAGTAAAATTTGCCACATGGCAAATTATGATTGGGAAATTTGGTGAGATACACAAAGATAGGTGTTGCTTGAGATGCACCTAAGTATTTTTCATAACGAAAATCTCCAATCATCTTTTATATATTTCGTAGTTGATGGAAATGAATGTCAATATTTTATACATTGCTTGAGATAAGGGGACTCACCTTTTTCCACCTAGGAGCAAGAAATTCATTGACAGAAAGGCCAATTTCTCCATAACTAATAGGTGAAACCCAAAACACCCATTTCAACCAAGCTGGCATGGAAGCTGCAATATTCAAATTAAGCAATTTCTCTTTATTGAAAATATTGTTAAAAGATTAATAATTATCTTTCATTTATTAGCTTAATTTCTTTAGAGTAGATTTTGTAATTTTCTTTTCAATTAATATAGATAATTCACTTAGAGTAATAAAAGTGATTAAGAACTTACTATGAGTTATGAAGAAGCCACCAAATAATAAGAGACTAATATGGCAAAACCACCAACTGACATGGAAGCATCATTAGTTTGGAAGATTGAAACTATTAGTCTATAGACTCTAAACATGGATAATGATGATAAGTGCACCCCAAAAAGGACCTGTTGAAAAAATCTAACAAACAAAAACCTGTTCATAATTAACACTCACTACACCAAAAGCTAAATTCTACGAAAATATATATTCAAGTGAAGGCTCTAAAACTAATTAACAGAAAACTATTCCCATTTAGTTCTTTTTTCTTCCTTGTAAATTAACTAAGTTAAATATTCTTTTGAAATTTTCTTAGTTAATTTGATTAAGTGGTTGATTCCCCATGAAGAATCCTCATTTGAGGAGAAATTTTTTAAACCTCCGAAGGGAAACAAAAACAATATAACCTGTCAAATTATTCAAATATAGTATAAATGTTCAACCATATTGATGTAGTAGGATTAGAGTAAATTAGGGTATTTTAGTTAAATCCTTTATTAATAAAGATTAGGAGTAGTTTCCTTGATTGATTAGGATTAGGATTAATTTCCTTGGTTTATTAGAATTAGGATTAGTTTGTTTTCTAATTCTTTATAAATAGGAAAAATGTTCAACACTTTATATATATATCTGCGAGTGTCTAGGCCAGCTTACCCGTACCTCAACTAATTTCACAAGGCAACCTATCTGACCCTACAACATTTGGATAAGGAAACTCGTAGGATATTAAATTCTAGGTAGGTGGACACCATAGATTGAACCCACGACCTCTTAACCCTTGATCAAGGGGATGTTCTCTTATTTATCACTAGGCTAACCTAGATGGTTTTGTTAATCTTATATCCAAAGGATGGGAAAGTGTTTCAATAAAAAACTAGAAGTCCAATCTCACACTTCTCTTATCCTAACTTATTTCCTTCATCAATAAATACTTAACCATAAAACTCAACAAATTCAAGATATTGTTCATTATCTTGTTTACGACTAACAAAGTTCGACATTTCCTTTGCGTAAATTACCCAAAATCGCCAACCATAAGACCAAATTTTTGAGAGGTACTTGACGAATCTCCCCTATTTGTCAGTAGAAGAGGACTTAAGATTCAGGAAACGACTTAATAGTGAGTGCTAGCAATGAAGAGTTAGAAAGATACGGCGAAGAAGATAATCAAGAAATCTCAAAGCAAGTTGACAACTTGGCGGAGAAGCTTAATTCTATGTTTCAGATCAAAGAAGGGCAACAAACAGAAGAGGAACGGAACTCTTGCCTTAAGCCACTGCCTCAGTCGGATATTCCTATACATTTGAAGTCCATAATTGCAGATTGTGGACTTGTTATGGGGAAATCTGATCCCTCTCAGTCAGTTTGGTCGTGAAATTTGCCACATTTATTTTAATATGAAATTTGTTTCTTTGTTCACATAACGACTAACTGTTGCAATTAAGCGGTTGGTCCTCAACAAAGTTCTTAAGAACTGTAATTCGGATATAGACAGAGCCACCCTCTTGGGGGTCAGTGAGGAGGGCAAATGAAATAGGGTGGCACTGGTTCCAAGTTGCTCGGTCGAAGGTGGCGGGGTTCTGCATCAACTTTAGATGTTCTTGCTTTGAATTCAGTCTTGTGGATTTGGTCTATGGTTTGATTTGATTTGTGTTTCAGACTTGTGAAAGTTGAATCAGGCTTTCTCTCCCTCAAAGTTTATCCTACTAGTTGTCCTGATCAAAGTGTTGATTTGTTTTGTAAGTTTTGAGTTGGTGGTTTCTGGGGCCTGATGAAAAAGTCAATTTCTTTTGATTTGGGTCATATTTGTTCACATTTGTTTGTAGTTGTTTGTATTTGTTTTTCGGACTTGTCCAACTTTGGACTCTTTTTGGTTGTATTTGTTTTAAGTTTCTTTTTCCTTTTCGGTCTCATTGTAATCTTGAACATTAGTCTCTTTTCATTACATCAATGAAAAGCGTTATTTTCTTTCCAAAAAAGATAAATTACAATACCAAATGGAAGTCTTACCTTTTCTCACAAACCTAGGACATTTCCAAATCCCTTTATGCCGTCTCATTCCAAAATAATCATTTTTCTTTCAATGTGTATTGTAGACAATAGTCCTTTATGTGTCTTTTTTCTAATGTAATAACATAGTTATCTTCTCATATCCATCTCCACGGAAATCACATCATGCATTATCTTAACACTTCATCCATTTTGATAACCCTTTATCCAAAGAATGGCAAGAGTTCTTCAATCAAAATCTTGAAGTCCAATCTCACACTTAAATCCAAACTTCTCCTGTCCTAACATATCGTCATTCCTCCTTACATACATAGCCAACTTTCTTTGGCCTCTAATACTAAAAACCTAATGAATGGCTGAACTTTACATACAAAATTACATTTTTCAAGTCCTTTTCGCCATTTCCAAACTAATCTTTCCAAAAAATTGATTTTTTATTATGTTATGCATTGCATTCAATAATCCTCCATCTCACGCTTTAATAAGAATTTCTTGTAACCTAACTTATCTTACTTCCTCTCTACATACGTAGTCAGGAACACTCCATGTTAAGATAGTCTTTTTTTCTTTTCATGTGTATTTCATTCAATCATCCAGTTATAGTCTAATGTTACATAGTCTAATCTTTTTTCATGTGTATTCCTTTTTCTTTTTCCTACTTCCATTACATAGTCTAACGTTTATCTTCCAACATCCATGTCAATGAAAAATCACTAAATGCACTATCTTCACACTTGATCTACTTTGCAAATCCTTTATCCAAAGAATGGCAAGAGTTCTTCCATCAAAAACTTGAAGTCCAATGTCACACTTTCATCCAAAATTCTAGTATCCAAACTTGTCTTCCTTCCTCTTTGCACACATAGCCTTAAAACTAAAAAAATCCGAGAAATTGTCCACAATCTTGTTTATGTCCAATGTAGTTCGAAAATTCTTCTGCCAATACAACCTAAAATCCAATGAATGTCCGAACTCCCTAGACAAACTTAGCACATTTTCAATGTCCTTCGTGCTATTCCAAACTAATCATTCCCAAGGACATTTTGAATTCTTTTGTTGCATAGGTAATCCATTCACAATAGACCTCCATGTGTCTATTTCCTAGTTTATTTACATAATCTAAACTTGTCATTCAATTGGCTAATCTTATATCCAAAAATTGACAAGGGTTCTTCCGTAGAAAACTTCTAGTCCAATCTCATGCTTTCATCCAAAATTATGGTATCTTAAGTTATCTTCCTTCCTTCATACATAGCCATAAATCTAGATGGTAAGGTAGCTTTTTTTTCTTTTGACGTGTATAAGTCCTGCACATCTTTTTTCCTCATTTTACTTAGGTTGTCTAATATTGTCTTCTCATATCCATGTCTATGCCAGATCACTTAATGTCTTATATTGACACACAATCCAATTGGCTAATCTTAGATCTAAAGAATGACAAGAGTTCATCAATAAAATACTTCTAGTCCAATCTCATGCTTCAATCCAAAATTCTTTTACCCTAAGTTATCTTCCTTCTTTCTTAAACACATAGCCATAAACCTCCATGATAAGATAGCCTTTATTACCTTCTATTGTGTACAAGTCCTCCACGTGTCTTTTTTCTATCTCGATTAGGTTGTCAAATGTTATTTTTCCATATCGATGTCAATAACCCTTACTGCACTATATTCACCCTTCAATCCCATATTCAAGTATCCTTACTTGTCCTCCTTCCTCTTTGCATACATAGCCTTAAAACTCAACAAATCCAATAGATTTTCCATAATCTCGTTTAAGTCCAATGTAGTTCAAAATTTCTTCTACCAATACAACCTAAAATCCAATGAATATCTGAACTTTTGACACAAACATAGCACATTTTCAATGTTCTTCGCGCTATTCCAAACTAATCATTCCCAAGGACATTTTGATTTCTTTTGTTGCATAGGTATTCCATTCACAATAGACCTCCATGTGTCTCTTTCCTAGTTTAAACTTGTCTTCCCATATCCATGTTTAAGGTAAATCAATTCATGCATTATATGAACACTCAATTCAATTGGCTAATCCTCTATCCAAAGATTGACAAGAGTTCTTCCGTAAAAAACTTCTAGTCCAATCTCACGCTTTCATCCAAAATTCTTATCTTCCTTCCTCCTTACATAAATAGCCATAAATCTAGATGTTAAGTAATGTAGCCTAACTAGCCTCAAGGAGTAATCCTCCAAGAATCAAGATTTTGGATCTTTTATTAGAATGATAAAATATGTTTCATACAAGAGGGGAAGGTTCCTATTTATAGAGTTAAATAAGTGGGGGTACAAAGGGAATTAACCTAGAATATTGCCTAATTACCCAATTAACCTCTATGCTTCTTACATCATTAACCTCTATGCTTCTTACATCATTAAGATGATTTCCTGAGGTTGTCTAATGTTGTCTTCTCATATCCATGTCCACGCTAGATCACTTCATGCCTTGTATTGACACACAATCCAATTAGCTAATTTTATATCTAAAACATGACAAGAGTTCTTCAATAAAAAAACTTATAGTCTATCTCATGCTTCAATCCAAAATTCTTTTACCCTAAGTTATCTTCCTTCATCCTTAAACACATAGCCATAAACCTCCATGATAAGATATCTTTTATTACCTTCTAATGTGTACAAGTCCTCCATGTGTCTTTTTCCTATATCAATTAGGTTATCGTGTAAACCCTACTTTCATTTCTAAGCACCTAACTTAAGTATGTAATATTGTTGTGGACCTATTCACATTTTCTTGTTTAGATTGAAAATAGAAGTAGAGGAAAGCTGAGGAAGGTAGGCTTGTGGATTAAGCCAGGAGTACTTTTGGTAAGTCTAACCTTAAATCTTTATCAGACATACTAAGTTTGGAATTTATTTTGACATGTCAACTAGAATGTAAAAGGCTTGGTTGTCACCATTTGAACCAAGATGGAATGAGGCTATTAAGGATTATTAGTATTATTATTAGAATTACTATTTTATCATTAACAATTAAGTAAAAGGAAGATTAAAAAGGAAAAATAGTTCAAGTTTTTGGATAAATAATTTTTTTTTAGAAAAAAAAGAGAAAAAGAGAAAGTGGAGAGTGAATGGGTGGGATATAAAAAAAAAAAAAAAAAAAAAAAAAAAAAA
>QLSR01000005.1:1893450-1932441 GCA_031780015.1 Citrullus colocynthis | reverse complement strand
AAAAAAAAAAAAAAAAAAAAAAGAAAGAAAGGAAACTTATCTTCTTCCATTGTTTGCTGACTTCCCATTTTCTCCAAAACCGAAATGAGTGATGGTTCTTCAGATAGGCATCGAAAGGGAGAGGTAAAAGAAGATTTAGGTGGATTCGAGTAGAGTTTTGAGGAGAAACTTGGTGAAATTCGAAGAAGAACTAAAGCTAGTCTGGAATTCGTGCAAGCTGGACAGGGTACGTTGTTCGAAGGATAATGAGCGGTAGAGATCGATTTTTTTTTTTTTGGAAAAGGAAATGGTCTCTTTCATTGAACTAATGAAGTGAGACAAAGCTCATAGTACAAGATTGACACTACAAGCAAAAACTTAGTTAGGATCAAGAGGTGGACCCGGGCATCTCAATTAGGTTGACACCCCCATAGCACCCTCATCATCTCTAAGGTACATACAAGTCGAAACTTAAAAGCAGAACAATCCATAACAAAAGCCAAAACCCTCGTGAGTTACACATTTCTTAATTTGGAGTTGAAAATTTGAGGTTAGTAAGTTAACTCATTTCTTAATAACTTTTGTGAAAGATGTCTGAGCAAAATGTGAAGGGAAACAGGTGAAATTGTAGGTAGAAGCAATTGGTTTGATGTTTCGAGTAATCTAGAGCGGAGTGGAGGAATTTTGAGTTATCTGTCAAATGAAGGGGAGTTAGACCCTGAAATTTGGAGGTAAGCTAGTTAGCTCACTTATCTACAAGTTTGTAAGAGGAAGTAAATTCTAATTCAGGCTGGAAATACTATTTTGAACAGTTGGAAGTGAAGACAGTAAGCTTGGGTAAGCCAGGTCTCGCTGGTAAGGACAGCAACACTGCAGGTGTGGAGCGAGACAAGTCTCGCTAGTCTCGTTAAGTCTCGCTTTGATGCAAAATTCTTATAGCCTAATTTGTTTTCCTTCTTCCTTGTTTAGATAACCTTAAAAATCCTTTTAACATAGTCTTTTTTCTTTAGATGTGTATTCTATTCAATAGTCCTTCATATGTAATTCTTTCATTTCCAACTGCGCGTCTAATGTTAGCTTCCCATATCCATGTCCATGGAAAATCCGTTCATGCATTATATTAACACATAATCCAATTCGCAAATCTTATATCCAAAGGATGACAAGAGTTCTTTAGTCAAAACTTCTAATCACCGTTTAATCAAATATGCTTAAATCCAAACTTGTCTCCCTTCCTCGCATACACAACCATAAACTTCCAGGTTAAGACAACCTTTCTTTTCTTTTGATGTGTAAAAGTCCCCCATGTGTGTTTTTCCAATTTCAATTAAGTTGTCTAACGTCATCTTCCCATATCCATGTCCAGGACAAATCACTTCATGCATTGTATTAACACTCAATCCAACTGCCTAAGCTTATATCCAAAGAATGACAAGACTTTTTCAATCAAAACCTTCTAGTCCAATCTCACGCTTTAACCCAAAATTTTAATATCCTAACTTGTTTTCCTTCTTCAATGTATAGATAGCCTTAAACATCCTTGTTAACATAGTCCTTTTTCTTTTGATGTGTATTCTATTCAAATAGCCATTCATGTGACTTTCTCCTATTTCCAACTGCGTCGTCTAATGTTAGCTTTCCATATCCATGACCATGGAAAATCCCATCATGCATTATATTAACACTTAATCCAATTCGCAAATCTTATATCCAAAAGATAACAAGAGTTCTTTAGTCAAAACTTCTAGTCCAATCTCACTATTTAATCAAATGTGCTTGCAACCAATCTTGTGTCCCTCCTCCTTGCATACATAACCAAAAACCTCCATGTTTAGCCAACCATTCTTTTCTTTTGATGTGTAAAAGTCCCCCATGTGTGTTTTTTCTATTTCAATTAAATTGTCTATCGTCATCTTCCCATATCCAATGTCCAGGGCAAATCACTTCATGCATTGTATTAACACTCAATCTATATGGCTAATCTTACATCCAAAGAATGACAAAACTTCTTCAATCAAAAACTTCTAGTCCAATCTCACGCTTTCACCCAAAATTCTTATATCCTAACTTGGTTTCCTTCCTCCTTGTATAGATAGTCATAGAAATCCTTGTTAAAATAGTCATTTTTCTTTGGATCGGTATCTTATTATGTAGTCCTTCCTGTGTCTTTCGCCTATTTCCAACTACATTGTCTAATGTTAGCTTCCCATATACATGTCCATGAAAAATGGCTTCATGCATCAATATTAACACTTAATCCAATTCCCAAATCTTATATCCAAAGGATGACAAGAGTTTTTCAATCAACCCTTCTAGTTCAATCTCACTATGTAATCAAATATGCTTGTATACTAACTTGTCACGTTTCCTCTTTTCATACATAGCCATAAAACTCCATGTTCAGATAGCTTTTCTATTCTTTTGATGTGTAAAAGTCCCCCATGTGTCTTTTTTCTATTTCAATTAAGTTGTTTTACGTCATCTTCCCATATCCATGTCCATGGAAAATCACTGCATTGTATTACCACTCAATCCAATTGGCTAATCTTATATCGAAAGATTGACAAGACTTCTTCAATCAAAAACTTCTAGCCCAATCTCACACCTTAACCCAAAGTTCTTATATCCTAACTTGGTTTCCTTCCTCCTTGCAGGTTTCCTTCCTCCTTGCATAGATAGCCATTAACATTCTTGTTAAGACAACCTTTCTTTTCTTTTGATGTGTAAAAGTCCCCCATGTGTCTTTTTTCTATTTCAATTAAGTTGTCTTACGACTTCTTCCCATATCCATGTCCATGGCAAATCACTTCATGCATTGTATTAACACTCAATCCAATTGATTAATCTAATATCCAAGAACGATAAGACTTCTTCAATCAATAACTTCTAGTCCAATCAAACGCTTTGACCCAAAATTCTTATATCCAAACTTGTTTTGCTTCTTCCTTGTATAGATAGCCATAAACATCCTTGTTATGATAGTCCTATTTATTTTCATGGCATTCTATTCAATAGTCCTTCATGTGTCTTTCTCCTATTTCCAACTACGTCGTCTAATATTAGCTTTCCATATCCATGTGTATGGAAAGTCGCTTCATACATTAGATGAACACTAAGTCCAATTGGCTAATCTTATATCCAAAGTATGACAAGAGTTCTTTAGTCAAAACTTCTAGTCCATTCTGACTGTGTAATCAAATATGCTTGTATCCTAAGTTGCCCCACTTCGTCCTTTCATACATAGCCATAGAACTCCATGTTAAACAACCTTTCTTTTCTTTTGATGTGTAAAAGTCTCCCAAGTGTGTTTTTCCTGTATCAATTAAGTTGTCTAACGTCATCCTCCCATATCCATGTCTAGGACAAATCACTTCATGCATTATATTAACACTCAATCCAATTGCCTAATCTTATCTCCAAAGAATAAACAACTTCTTCAATAAAAAAACTTCTCATCCAATCTCACGCTTTAACCCAAAATTCTTATATCCTAACTTGTTTTCCTTTCTCCTTGTATAGATAGCCTTAAACATCCTTGTTAACATGGTCCTTTTTCTTTTGATGTGTATTCTATTCAATAGTCTTTCATGTGTCTTTCTCCTATTTCCAGCTGAGTCGTCTAATGTTAGCTTCGCATATGCATATCCATGGAAAATCCCTTCATGCATAAATTTCAACACTTGATCCAATTAGCAAATCTTATATCTAAAGGATGACAAGAGTTCTTTAGTCAAACCTTCTAGTCCAATCTCACTATGTAATCAAATATGCTTGTAACCTAAATTGTCTCGCTTCCTCTCTGCATACAAAGCAATAAAACTCCGTGTTCAAATATCCTTCCTTTTCTTTTGATGTGTAGAAGTCCCCTATGTGTCTTTTTTGTATGTGAATTAAGTTGTCTAACGTCATCCTCCCATATCCATATCCATATCCAATCACTTCATGCATTGTATTAACACTTAATCCAATTGGCTAGTCTTATATCCAAAGAATGACAAGACTTCTTCAAGCAAAAACTTCTAGTCCAACATCACACTTTAACCAAAAATTCATATATCCTAACTCGATAGCCACAAACATCCTTGTTAAGATAGTCCTTTTCCTTTTAATATGTATTCTATTCAATAGTCCTTCATGTATCTTTCTCCTATTTCCAGCTACGTCCTCCAATGGTAGCTTCACATATCCATGTCCATGGAAAATCGCTTCATGCATAAATATCAACACTTAATCCAATTCGTAAATCTTATATCCAAAGGATGACAAGAGTTCTTTCGTCAAAACTTCTAGTCCAATCTCACTATGTAATCAAATATGCTTGTATCCTAACTTATCTCCCTTCCTCATTGCATACAGAACCATAAAACTCAATGTTCATATATCATTTCTTTTTGTTTTATGTGTAAAAGTCCCCCATGTGTCTTTTTTCTATTTCAATTAAGTTGTCTAACGTCATCTTCCCATATCCATGTCTAGGGCAAATCACTTCATGCATTGTATTAACACTCAATCCATATGGCTAATCTTATATCCAAAGAATGACAAACCTCCTTCAATCAATAACTTCTAGTCCAATATCACGCCTTAACCCAAAATTCTTACATCCTAAATTATTCTCCTTCCTCCTTGTACAGATAGCCTTAGGCATCCTTGTTAACATGGTCCATTTTCTTTTGATGTCTATTCTGTTCTATAGTCCATCATGTGTCTTTCTCCTATTTGCAACTGCATCGTCTAATGTAATCTTCCCTTATCCATGTCCATGGAAAACCAACTCCATGTTCAGGACAAATCACTTCTGGCATTGCATTAACACTCAATCCATATGGCTAATCTTATATTCGAAAAATAAAAAAACTTCTTCAATCAAAAACTTCCAGTCCAATCTCACATTCTTATATCCTAAGTTATTTTCCTTCCTCGTATAGATAGCCTTAGGCATCATTGTTAACATGGTCATTTTTCTTTTGATGTCTATAATATTCAATAGTCCTTCAGGTGTTTTTCTCTTATTTCCAATTGTGTCGTCTAATGTTAGCTTCCCATATGCATGTCCATGGAAAACCCCTTCATGCATTATATTCATACTTAATCTAATCCTCAAATCTTATATCCAAAGGATGAATGGAGTTCTTTTCGGTCAAAACTTCTAGTCCAATCTCATTGATTAATCAAATGTGCTTGCATCCAAACTTGTCTCACTTCCTCCTTGCATACATAGCCATACACCTCCATGTTAAGACAACCTTTATTTTCTTTTCATGTGTAAAAGTCCCCCACGTTTGTTATTTCTATTTCAATTAAGTTGTCTAAACGTCATCTTCCCATATCCATGTCCAGGGCAATATATTCATGCATTGTATGAAAACTCACCAATTGCCTAATCTTACATCCAAAGAATGACAAGACTTCTTTAGTCAAAAACTTCTAGTCCAATCTCACGCTTGAACCCAAAATTCTTATATCCTAACTTGTTTTCCTTCCTCCTTGTATACATAGCCTTAACATCCTTGTTCACATGGTCTTTTTCTTTTGTTGTCTATTCTATTCAATAGTCCTTCATGTGTCTTTATCCTATTTCCAGCTGAGTCGTCTAATGTTAGCTTCGCATATGCATATCCATGGAAAATCCCTTCATGCATTATATTCACACTTAATCCAATTCCCAAATCTTATATCCAAAGGATGACAAGAGACCTTCCGTCAAAACTTCTAGTCCAATCTCATTGTTTAATCAAATATGTTCGCATCCAAACTTTTCTCCCTTACTCCCTGCATACATAGCCATACACCTCCATGTTAAGACACCCTTTATTTCCTTTTGATGTGTAAAATTCCACAACGTGTGCTATTTCTATTTCAATCTCACATTCTTATATCATAAGTTATTTTCCTTCCCTCTTGTATAGAAAGCCTTAGGCATCCTTGTTAACATGGTCCTTTCTCTTTTGATTCTATAATATTCAATAGTCCTTCAGGTGTCTTTCTCCTATATCCAACTGCGTCGTCTAATGTTAGCTTCCCATATGCATGTCCAATTAATATCCCTTCATGCATTATATTCATACTTAATCCAATTCTCAAATCTTATATCCAAAGGATGACAAGAGTTCTTTCGTTAAAACTTCTAGTCCAATCTCATTGTTTAATCAAATATGCTTGCATCCAACCTTGTCCCCCTTCCTCCTTGCATACATGGACATACACCTCCATGTTAAGACAACTTTTATTCTCTTTTGATGTGTAAAGTCCCCCACGTTTGTTATTTCTATTTCAATTAAGTTGTCTAACATATCTTTGCATATACATGTCCAGGGCAAATCACTTCATGGATTGTATTAATGCTCAATCCAATTGCCTCATCTTATATCCAAAGAATGACAAAACTTCTTCAATCTAAAACTTCTAGTCCAATCTCACGCATTAACCGAAAATTCTTATATCCTAACTTGTTTTTCTTCCTCCTTGTATAGATAGCCTTAAACATCCTTGTTAACATGGTCTTTTTTCTTTTGATGTCTATTTTATTCAATAGTCTTTCAGGTGTCTTTCTCCTATTTCCAACTGCGTCGTCTAATGTTAGCTTCCCATATGCATGTCCATGAAAAATCCCTTCATGCATTATATTCGCACTTAATCCAATTCCCAAATCTTATATCCAAAGAATAACAAGATACCTTTCGTCAAAACTTCTAGTCCAATCTCATTGTTTAATCAAATATGTTTGCATCCAAACTTGTCTCCCTTCCTTCTTGCATATATACCCATGCACCTCCATGTTAAAACAACTTTTATTTTCTTTTGATGTGTAAAAGTCCACCTTGTGTGTTATTTCTATTTCAATTAAGTTGCCCAACGTCATCTTCCCATATTCTTGTCCAGGGCAAATCGCTTCATGCATTGTATTAACACTCAATCCACTTGCCTAATCTTATATCCAAAGAATGACAAAACTTCTTCTATCAAAAACTTAGACTTCTTCAATCAAAAAGTTCTTAGTCCAATCTCACGCTTTAACACAAAATTCTTATATCCTAACTTGTTCTCTTTCTTCCTTGTATAGATAGCCTTAAACATCGTTCTTAACATAGTCCTATTTCTTTTGATTTGTATTCTATTCAATAGTCAATCATGTATCTTTCTCCTCTTTCCAACTGCGTCATCTAATGTTAGCTTTCCATATCCATGTCCATGGAAAATCGCTTCACTTGTACAAACACCAAAAAATCCAATTGGCAAATCTTATATCCAAAGGGTGACAAGAGTACTTTAGTCAAAACATCTAGTCCAATCTTATTGTCTAATCAAATATGCTTGCATCCAAACTTGTCTCCCATCCTTCTTGCATATATAGCCATATACCTCCATGTTAAGACAACTTTTATTTTCTTTTGATCTGTAAAAGTCCCCCAAGTGTGTTATTTCTAATTCAATTAAGTTGTCCAATGTCATCTTCCGATATCCTTGTTCAGGGCAAATAACTTCACGCATTGTATTAACACCCAATCCACTTGCCTAATCTTATATGCAAAGAATGACAAGACTTCTTCAATCAAAAACTTCTAGTCCAATCTCACGCTTCAACACAAAATTCTTATATCCTAACTTGTTCTCTTTCTCCCTTGTATAGATAGCCTTAAAAATCATTCTTAACATAGTCCTATTTGTTTTGTTGTATTCTATTCAATAGTCAATCAAGTATCTTTCTCCTCTTTCCAATTGAGTCATCTAATGTTAGCTTCCCATATCCATGTCCATGGAAAATCCTTTCACTTGTACAAACACCCTTAAATCCAATTCGGAAATCTTATATCCAAAGGATGACAAGAGATCTTTTGTCAAAACTTCTAGTCCAACCTCATTTCTTAATCAAATATGCTTGCATCCAAACTTATCTCTTTTCCTCCTTGCATACATAGCCATACACCTCCATGTTAAGACAACCTTTATTTTCCTTTGATGTGTAAAAGTTCCCCACGTGTGTTATTTCTATTTCTATTAAGTAGTCTAACGTCATCTTCCCATATCAATGTCCCAAGGAATATCACTTCATGCATTGTATTAACGCTCAATCCAATTGCCTAATCTTGTATCCAAAGAATGTCAAGACTTCTTCAATCAAAAACTTCTACTCCAATCTCACGCTTTAACTCAAAATTCTTATATTCTAACTTATTTTCCTATCTCCTTGTATCCTTAAACATACTTGTTAACATGGTCCGTTATCTTTTGATGTCTATTCTATTCAATAGTCCTTCATGTGTCTTTCTCCTATTTCCAACTGCATCGTCTAATGTTAGCTTCCCATATGCATGTCCATGAAAAATCCCTTCATGCATTATGTTCACACTTAATCCAATTCCCAAATCTTATATCCAAAGGATGACAAGAGTTCTTTCGTCAAAACTTTAGTCCAATCTCATTGTTTAATGAAATATGCTTGCATCCAAACTTGCCGCCCTTCCTCCTTGCATACATAGCCATAAACCTTCAAGTTAAGACAACCTTTCTTTTCTTTTGATGTGTAAAAGTCCCTCATCTGTGTCTTTTCTATTTCAATTAAATTGTTTAACGTCATCTTCCCATATCCAATATCCAGAGCAAATCACTTCATGCATTGTATTAACACTCGATCCATATGGCTAATTTTATATCCAAAGAATGGCAACTTCTTCAATCAAAAACTTCTAGTCCAATCTCACGCTTTAACCCAAATTTCTTATATACTAAACTGTTTTCCTTCCTCCTTGTATAGATAGCCTTAAACATCCTTGTTAACATGGTCCTTTTTCTTTTGATGTGTATTCTATTCAATAGTCCTTCATGTGTCTTTCTCCTATTTCCAACTACGTCGTCTAATGTTAGCTGTCCATATCCATGTCCATAGAAAATCTCTTCATGCATTATACTAACACTAAATCTAATTCGCAAATCTTATAATCCAAAGGATGACAAGAGTTCTTTAGTCAAAACTTCTAGTCCAATCTTACTATATAATCAAATATGCTTGAATCCAAACTTGTCTCCCTTCCTCCTTGCATACACAACCATAAACTTCCAGGTTAAGACAACCTTTCTTTTCTTTTGATGTGTAAAAGTCCCCCATGTGTGTTTTTCCTATTTTAATTAAGATGTCTAGTGCCATCTTCCTATATCCATGTCCAGGGCAAATCACTTCATGTATTGTATTAACACTCAATCCAATTGCCTAATCTTATATCCAAAGAATGCAAGACTTCTTCAATCAAAAACTTCTAGTCCAATCTCATGCTTTAACCCAAAATTCTTATATCCTAACTTGTTTTCCTTCCTCCTTGTATAGATAGCCTTAAACATCCTTGTGAACATGGTCCTTTTTCTTTTGATATCTGTTCTATTCAATAGTCCTTCATGTGTCTTTCTCTTATTTCCAACTGCGTCATCTAATGTTAGCTTCCCATATCCATGTCCATGGAAAATCCCTTCATGCATTATATTAAAACTTAATCCAATTCTCAAATCTTATATCCAAAGGATGATAAGAGATCTTTAGTCAAAACTTATAGTCTAACCTCGCTGTTTGATCAAATATTGTTGCATCCAAAATTGTCTCTCTTCCTCCTTGCATACATAGCCATACACCTCCTTGTTAAGACAACCATTCTTTTCTTTTGATGTGTAAAAGTCCCCCATGTGTGTTTTATCTATATTAATTAAGTTATTTAACGTCATCTTCCCATATCCATGTCCAGGGCAAATCATTTCATGCATTGTATTAATGCTCAATCCAATTACCTAATCTTATATCCAAAGACTTCTTCAATCAAAAACTTTAGACTTCTTCAATCAAAAACTTCTAGTCCAATCTCACGCTTTAACACAAAATTCTTATATCCTAACTTGTTCTCTTTCTTCCTTGTATAGATAACCTTAAACATCTTTGTTAAGATCGTCCTTTTTCTTTAGATTTGTATTCTATTCAATAGTCCTTCATGTTTCATTCTCCTATTTCCAACTACGTCGTCTAATGTTAGCTTCCCGTATTCCATGTCCATGGAGAATCCCTTCACTTGTACAAACACCCTTAAATCCAATTCAGAAATCTTATATCCAAAGGATGACAAGAGTTCTTTAGTGAAAACTTCGAGTCCAATCTTACTATTTAATCAAATATGCTTGCATCCAAATGTGTCTCCCTCCTTGCATACATCGACATTAACCCTCCATCTAACGACAACCTTTCTTTTCTTTTGATATGTAAAAGTCCCCCATGTATGTTTTTTTGTATTTCAATTAAGTTTACTATCGTCAGCTTCCCATATCCAATGTCCAGGGCAAATCACTTTATGCATTTTATTAACACTTAATCCGTATGGCTAATCTTATATCCAAATAATGACAAAACTTCTAGTCCAATCTCATTCTTTAACCCAAAATTCTTATATCCTAACCTGTTTTCCTTCCTCCTTGTATAGATAGTCTTAAACATCCTTGTTAACATGGTCCTTTTTCTTTTGATGTCTATTATATTCAATAACCCTTCATGTGTCTTTCTCCTATTTTCAACTACATCGTCTAATGTTAGCTTCCCATATCCATGTCCATGGAAAATCCCTTTATGCATTATATTAAGACGTAATCCAATTCGCGAATCTTATATCCAAAGGATGACAAGAGTTCTTTAGTCAAAACTTCTAGTCCAATCGCACTGTTTAATCAAATATGCTTGCGTCCAAACTTGGCTCCCTTCCTTCTTGCATAAAGACCCATAGACCTCCAAGTTAAGACAACCTTTCTTTTCTTTGGATGTGTAAAAGTCCCCCATGTTTGTCTTTTCTATTCCAATTAAATTGTCTAATGTTATCTTCCCATATCCATGTCCAGGGCAAATCACTTCATGCATTGTATTAACACTCAATCCATATGGCTAATCTTATATCCAAAGAATGACAAAACTTCTTCAATCAAAAACTTCTAGTCCAATCTCACACTTTAACTCAAAATTCTTATATCCTAAACTGTTTTCCTTCCTCCTTGTATAGATAGCCTTAAACATCCTTGTTAACATGGTTGTTTTTCTTTTGATGTGTATTCTATTCAATAGTCCTTCATGTGTCTTTCTCCTATTTTCAACTGCGTCGTCTAATGTCAGCTTCCCATATCTATGTCCATAGAAAATCCCTTCATGCATTATATAAACACTAAATCCAATTCGCAAATCTTATATCCAAAGGATGACAAGAGTTCTTTAGTCAAAACTTCTAGTCCAATCTTACTATATAATCAAATATGCTTGAATCCAAACTTGTCTCCCTTCCTCCTTGCATACACAACCATAAACTTCCAGGTTAAGACAACCTTTCTTTTCTTTTGATGTGTAAAAGTCCCCCATGTGTGTTTTTCCTATTTCAATTAAGTTATCTAACGTCATCTTCCCATATCAATGTCCAAGGCAAATCACTTCATGCATTGTATTAACACTCAATCCAATTGCCTAATCTTATATTCAAAGAATGACGAGACTTCATCAATCAAAAACTTCTAGTCCAATCTCACGCTTTAACCCAAAATTCTTATATCCTAACTTGTTTTCCTTCCTCCTTGTATAGATAGCCTTAAACATCCTTGTGAACATGGTCCTTTTTCTTTTGATGTCTATTCTATTCAATAGTCCTTCATGTGTCTTTCTCCTATTTCCATCTGTGTCGTCTAATGTTAGCGGTCCATATCCATGTCCATGGAAGATCTCTTCATGCATTATACTAACACTAAATCCAATTCGCAAATTTTATAATCCAAAGGATGACAAGAGTTCTTTAGTCAAAACTTATAATCCAATCTCACTGTTTGATCAAATATGCTTGCATTCAAAATTGTCTCCCTTCCTCCTTGCATACATGGACATAAACCTCCATGTTAAGACAACCTTTCTTTTCTTTTGATGTGTAAAAGTCCCTCGTGTGTGTTTTTCCTATTTCCATTAAGTCGTTTAACGTCATCTTCCCATATCTATGTCCAAGGCAAATCACTTCATGCACGATATTAACACTCAATCCAAATGCCTAATCTTATATCCAAAGAATGAACAACTTCTTCCATACGCTTTAACCCAAAATTCTTATAGCCTAACTTGTTTTCCTTCCTCCTTGTATAGATAACCTTAAAATGCTTGTTAACATGGTCCTTTTTCTTTTGATGTGTATTCTATTCAATAGTCCTTCATGTTCTTTCTCCTATTTCCTACTATGTCGTCTAATGTTAGCTTCTCATATCCATGTGCATGGAAAATCACTTCATTCATTATATTGACACTTAATCCAATTTGCAAATCTTATATCCAAAGGATGACAAGAGTTCTTTAGTCAAAACTTCTAGTCCAATCTCACTATGTAATCAAGTATGCTGCTTGTATCCTAAGTTGTCTCCCTTCCTCCTTGTATACATAGCCATAAATCTCCATGTTAAGATAACCTTCCGTTTTTTTGATGTGTAAAAGTCCTTGATATGTTCTTTTTCTATTTCAATTACGTTGTCTAACTCCATCTGCCCATATCCATGTCCATGGCAAATCACTTCATGCATTGTATTAACACTCAATCCAATTGACTAATCTTATATCCAAAGAATTACAAGACTTCTTCAATCAAAAACTTCTAGTCCAATCTCACGCTTTAACATAAAACTCTTATATCATAACTTGTTTTCCTTTTTCCTTGTATAGATAGCCTTAAACATCCTTGTTGACATAGTCTAATTTTATCTTTCCATATCTATGTCCATGACGACTCACTTCATGCATTATATTAACACTTAATCCAATTGGCTAATCGTTTATCCAAAGAATGCTTCATTCAAAACTGGTAGTCCAAAATCTCACGCTTAATCCAAAACTTTTGTATCCTAACTTATCTTCCTATCTCCTTACATACATAGCCATAAACCTCCATGGTAAGATAGCCCTTTTTTCCTTCATATGTATTCCATTCAATAGTCCTCCATGTGTTTTTTCCTACTTCAATTACGTAGTCTAATGTTATATTCCCACATTCAGTCCTTTATCCAAAGAATGGCGAAAGTTTTTCAAAAAAAATGGAAAAAAAAAAAAAAAAAAACTTGAAGTCCAATGTCAAACTTTGATCTAAAATTCTTGTATGCTAACTTATCTTCTTTCCTCCTTATACTCAACAAATTCAAGAGATTGTCTACTATCTTGTTTACATCCAATATAGTTGTTTATTTTGATGTGTGTTTAAGTAAATCGTCCATCCCCCTGCACTCCATATATCTTTTCCCTTTCTAAGTACATAATTTCGAATTTCATGTCAATAATTGTTAGAAATCACACAACCATCATGGATTGGTCTAGTGGTAACAAGGAGAATAGTCTTAATAAATAAATGACTAAGAGGTCAGAATTCAATCCATTGTGGCCACCTACCTAGGAAGGTGAATAAAGTTTTTTTAATTACTCTTTAGGTCTTGTGTTGCTTAATTGGAGCCCCATTTTCAGGTTAATTGGGATCTTCTTGAGGTTGCTTTTTTCTTATGTTTGTCATATATTCTTTCATTTGATCTCATATGGAAGCTAGGCTTTTCATAAAAATAATTAAAAATAAATTGAAAGAAAAAAAAAAAAGATCATTCCTAACAGCCTAAAACATTTCATAAATCAAAAGATATTATTTCATTGCTTTGTGAACTTCTCTCAAGTTCAACATTCATTGCAAATAGTTATGGCAACTTAATCATTTATTCTCAAAAGAATAACATGATAATTTAGTTGCACAAAGAACATGAAATAAAATTACAAAATAATAAATATAAAAAAGATATAATAAACATTAAGCAGCAGCTAACCTTATTAGGAGGACACTAGTACCAAAAATGTATTTCCAGTGAGAACTGGGCCACTCGTATGGTGGTTCATGAACAGAAAATTTCTTCCGTGATGGAGTGTTAGAATGTCAATAGAACTAGTTCTGGCTTGTTTATATTACAAATTAAATTGTGCAAAGTTCGTCAAGAGCAATGTTAGCAAGAGCAAGTTTAGAACGAGAAAGATCATTCTCAAAAGCTCCAGTGAAATCAAAATAGTTACAGATAAGAGTTCTTCTATATTCTAGAACCAATTGATTCTATAATGTGGATTAACAATCAGAACAAAAATCGAACGAAACTTCACGAATATTCCCAAACAAAGTAGCAAACACAGAAAGGTGAAAGCAGGATAATCTAACAGAATAACCCGAACTTGATTTAACGCATGACTTTGAAGCAAACATACCTAATCTCTCTTGAGCCGCAAATTCATTCTACCCCATACTTAATACCAACATAAAAGAACTCCATCTACGTTTCCTGCATTCAAACAGAAAAAGGATAGTTCGTCCATTATTACCGTTTCTCTATATTTCAAATCGATTTAAAGTTCTCATTTTTGAAATTATACCCAAATCTAATAATCTCGAAAAAGAAGTTTTAGAGCATGATTGGCGCCTACAGATTGATTAATTTCTTGGAGTGTAACTGAATTTGGATTTTACCGATTTTGCGTTCATCGTTGCACTTGGAATCATATGCGAAAATCCCAGCGGCCAAGCAAACAGTTCATCAACATCAACAGCTCTGTTCTGTCTTTGTTTCCTCAAAATAAAACTTCCCAGAATTGTAGTCGAATGCAAGCATAATTCCTATTCCAACAAAAATTCCATCTACAGTTCCTGTATTCAAAAAAACAATAAATAAATAAATAAATAGTATGTCATATTAAAATTTTGTTGGGGAACTTTTTTAAATCGATTGCTCAACAATTCATTGGAGAAAAATAAAATGTTTGAAAGCAGGATTGTAAATTCAATCAATTTTTTTTTCAAAAAAAAAAAAAGAAGCCCCTGTTTTGGGGACGGTTTTAAATCGATTTTCAAATCAGTCTAAAAAAAGACATACTAAATTTGGATTGACTCTACAGATTGATTGACTTTATAATCTTGAACAGGGAGTTTGAAAGCATGATTGGCGCCTACAGATTGATTGATTTCTTAGAGTGTAATTGAATTTGGATTTTACCAGTTTTGCGTTCACCGTTGGGCTTGAAATCATTGCAAAAATCCCAGCGGCCAGCTGCTTTTCTTTTGACCAAGCAAACAATTCATCAACATCAACTGCTCTGTTTTGTCTTTGTTTCCTCAAATTCAAAACTTCCCCGAACTTGTGGTCAAATGCAGACATAATTCCTACTCCAACAAACAGAGTTCGTCATAATCCTTCTGATTACAAAGCCCTAATCCTCTGTAAACCCTAAGCCTCGAAAAAGGCTGAAGGGGGTTTTTGGTTTCGGCGTTGATGGAGAGCTTCGCTTGTAGTTAGTCTGAAATCTTGTTGAAGAAGAAAGTGACAAAGTGTGAGTGAGGGAGAAATATATCCTTCGTCCAAAATTCCCGGGAGACAACTAGTGACAGCAATGAAATGTAACGGCTCAATCTTTGACTTTGACTTTGACTCTCTCGTCCACCATATTAACTAATNATTGACTTTATAATCTTGAACAGGGAGTTTGAAAGCATGATTGGCGCCTACAGATTGATTGATTTCTTAGAGTGTAATTGAATTTGGATTTTACCAGTTTTGCGTTCACCGTTGGGCTTGAAATCATTTCAAAAATCCCAGCGGCCAGCTGCTTTTCTTTTGACCAAGCAAACAATTCATCAACATCAATTTTGTCTTTGTTTCCTCAAATTCAAACTTCCCCGAACTTGTGGTCAAATGCAGACATAATTCCTACTCCAACAAACAGAGTTCGTCATAATCCTTCTGATTACAAAGCCTTAATCCTCTGTAAACCCTAAGCCTCGAAAAAGGCTGAAGGGGGTTTTTGGTTTCGGCGTTGATGGAGAGCTTCGCTTGTAGTTAGTCTGAAATCTTGTTGAAGAAGAAAGTGACAAAGTGTGAGTGAGGGAGAAATATATCCTTCGTCCAAAATTCCCGGGAGACAACTGGTGACAGCAATGAAATGTAACGGCTCAATCTTTGACTTTGACTTTGACTCTCTCGTCCACCATATTAACTAACGGCTACTTAATTTAAAGGATTTGTGTTTTCCTTTTAGTTGATTTTAGTTCTTCCATAATTATACTGATTTTTCAACTTATATTAACAATTATTTTGTTTAATTTTCAAACTAAATAAATCATGTACAACAATTAAAGGCTTATTTTTCCTTTTTTTTCCCTTTTCTTTTTTAGTTCTCTTTGAACAATTTAAACTTTCATTTACAAAAATTCCTAACTAATTTTAACTTATATCGAAATATTATAATTAGTTTTATTTGAGTAAATAGAGAGAATATGATTACATTCTTTATGGTCAATTTTTTTTTTTTTTTTTTTTTTTTTAGGAAGAAGTCCTGATTATTCTCTTCCATTTTTTTTTCCCCAATTTGGTTTCGGTTTGTTAACACTACAGAGAAAAAAACCTCACATTTACCTTTTGGCTAAAAAAAATTCTCAAAAACTCCAAATCTAACTTTGTAAATCAAAATAAAATCTTAAAAATTTATATTCCATTAGTCTTATCTTGATCCTCATCCAAGTCTTCGTCTAAGTCCTTATCTTAACTGGGATTTTCACCAAGCACAAAATAAATGGTACAAATGTGCCACTCTTAAAGATTTTATTTTGGTCTTGATGTCGATCCCAGACTAGATAGCACCAGGAAGTGCTATTAAAGTAATTAGCCAAAAATGGTGTTAATTGTGAAAGTAAGAACTTTTTTTGTATTATTTTCAGCTACTCAGAAGACAAAAATTAATCGAATTTTTATATATACATTTCATATAAAATTTACAATTGTATAATAGCAACTAGTAAGCGTTGGAATGCATTGCAAAAGTAGAATAAAAAGTGTAGTATTATGGGGAAAAACAATGAGATCTCCAAATTAGGAGATGTGAAGTCCCATCAGATAATGATTTCATTTGATTTTTTTTTTTTTTTTTAAACGAAACATTTGAAAGTGTATAGCTGTGAAATTATGGATAGAAATTGAAATCTTTTAGAATTATGGATAGAAATTGCGATACGAAAGTTGAAAGTGTGTAGCTCCTGCAGCATGTTGGAAGCAGGAAATCAGATCCTTCTTGGCCACATTTTTCATTCCTTTCTCAATGAAAACAAACAATATTAAACAAAATTGATGAAGAAGAATGCTGAATCATATAAAGACTGCAAAACTATGAATAATGCAACATGACTAAAAATTACAATCATGTCACAGTTTTCTTACGAGCAAACCTCTGCAAAGACTTGGGAAGTTCGACTTCCTCGCTCAACCTCAACCTCTTTCGAGACAATCCTTCTTCTTCCTTTATCTGTTCATGAAGGAAAGGCCTTTTGGCCTTCTCAATAAGTTCATGTTTCTTCTTTTCTCTCTTGGTTGGCTTATTCCTTCCCTTGGTTTTCTTCTTCATGGTAATGCCCTTTGCAGCATCAATTGCAGCCTCCTCTTCAGCATCTCTTTCCTTCTTCGTCTTCTTTTCCTTCTTCTTCACTGCCATGACGGTACCAATTTTCGAGGGGTTGAGCGAAATTGTCTCAGGAGGAAGCTTATCGAGAAGAGACCGAACCTCCTTTTCTCTCCGTTGTTTCGATGTCTCAAATGGGTTTGCTACCCAAGTATCAAAGTTGGGTTCACCAGATCCTGGAATGAGGATACTCGACCAACCCATCGAATGACCTATGCCTAAAACATCTTCATATGGTCGAAACAAAATCTTTCCTATTTGGTAACCTTTCACCATTGAGTGAGCCATATACCTAGTGTAATTCTGAGCTCCACATAAATCACCCAGAATCTGTACGAACGACCCAGTTCCATAGGCAAGTAGCCCTTTCTGACTGAAATCTAAGGTCTTAGCATGCCCAGGCAGAGTCTGAAGGACCTCAAACTTCCTCAAGTCCCAGAGCTTAATTTTCCTCTCGGAACCAGATGTAGCCATGAGATGGCCATTCGGGTGGAATGCTAGCGCTGAAACAGGCCCTAGATGACAAAGCATCTTTACAAGAGGAGCAGAGCTTGTAGGCTTCCACATAGCGACTGAACCACCTGAATGACCAGTTGCTATAACCCCATTGAATGGGTTTACCTGCATCACATCAGTACGACCTAACCCAGTGCGGAAGGAACCGACCATGCTACCAGTTGTTACATCTTGATAGTGAAGCTGTCCAAACTTGTTTATTGATGCCAAAAGGAAGTGATTTTTCAGAAATTGAAGCCTCAAGACTGATCCATGCTCCTAATACGTTTAGAATTTGGTCAGTTCAATTCGTACATGATAATAGATACTTCAGAGAATGAACAGAACAAGAACAATAACTATATGACCATTTACGCTGGAAGAATTGAAACGCTTCTAATGTCATCATAATCCATTAAATGAGTTAAAATAAGATTCAACTAATTATCAAAGGTCAAGTATATGGTCCCTATGCACATTGATCTAGAACTTTGAGGACGCTATCATTTCACAGAAGCTCAAGTGAAACAAACATCATCTAAGTGAAGCTTCAAAACGACATAAACTCAGATTCATCCGTAATTTAACAACTTGCCATCAATTAATTGAAGCTTAAAGCAAACAGCATCAAGATGACATTCAGTATAAACTACACTCGAATGTGGGAAAACTATGAACAGCTGCCAGAATGAGAAATAGGAGAAATATAGCAGGAAAGAAGATCTCACTCAAATAGTAGGATATACCAACCTTAAGGCAGTGAAGCTCTGTACCTTCCCGATTATAAATATACGGATACCTGTTAAATTTCAAAATTTTCAATTATATTATTATTTTTTTATTCATAACATTTCAGTTGTGTGTAGTGTGAAATTGCATTTTTTAATGAAATCAACAACTTCCATTGAGAAAAATGAAATACGTGTAGTGTGAAATTGCATAATCTAAGCAATGCAAGCTACCCCTTTTGTATTATAAGCATGAAGATTTGATTTAAAGGCCTAACATATGGAATTATTTTTCTTTTCCCTTGGGCAAGTTTGGGGGCAATCACCAGAATCCTGAATTTCTAATGATGAATGAAATGTCTCCATTTAGACATCCAATAGTGTACAAATTAGGAGTTAATTATTGCCTACAAAATCAAATAAAGTATACATCTAATAAATTGACACGTATGATCCAACAATCAACAATCAAGAGAGAGGGGAGGGGGGAGAAACAAAAGGAGCATACTTTTTTTGTGCAGCAGCAAAGAATAGCTCATTGTGCAAGAAGACCACATCACGAACAGTTTCCATAACCTGAAAACAGTGAACTGTGAGCAATGACTATAAACTCAACGTAACACATCTTCTAGAATAACTCTAATTGGTAACAAACAAGCATTGAAGTACACTGTAAATAATGTTCTTGGAGAAAATCTGATATGTGATGAACACAAAAACCAAAAATTTATCGTCATTCCATGTTATTTTATTTTGCTAATTAGAAATTCTTTTTTGGGTGATCACTTTTGGCCTCCCNGACCATGCTACCAGTTGTTACATCTTGATAGTGAAGCTGTCCAAACTTGTTTATTGATGCCAAAAGGAAGTGATTTTTCAGAAATTGAAGCCTCAAGACTGATCCATGCTCCTAATACGTTTAGAATTCGGTCAGTTCAATTCGTACATGATAATAGATACTTCAGAGAATGAACAGAACAAGAACAATAACTATATGACCATTTACGCTGGAAGAATTGAAACGCTTCTAATGTCATCATAATCCATTAAATGAGTTAAAATAAGATTCAACTAATTATCAAAAGTCAAGTATATGGTCCCTATGCACATTGATCTAGAACTTTGAGGACGCTATCATTTCACAGAAGCTCAAGTGAAACAAACATCATCTAAGTGAAGCTTCAAAACGACATAAACTCAGATTCATCCGTAATTTAACAACTTGCCATCAATTAATTGAAGCTTAAAGCAAACAGCATCAAGATGACATTCAGTATAAACTACACTCGAATGTGGGAAAACTATGAACAGCTGCCAGAATGAGAAATAGGAGAAATATAGCAGGAAAGAAGATCTCACTCAAATAGTAGGATATACCAACCTTAAGGCAGTGAAGCTCTGTACCTTCCCGATTATAAATATACGGATACCTGTTAAATTTCAAAATTTTCAATTATATTATTATTTTTTTATTCATAACATTTCAGTTGTGTGTAGTGTGAAATTGCATTTTTTAATGAAATCAACAACTTCCATTGAGAAAAATGAAATACGTGTAGTGTGAAATTGCATAATCTAAGCAATGCAAGCTACCCCTTTTGTATTATAAGCATGAAGATTTGATTTAAAGGCCTAACATATGGAATTATTTTTCTTTTCCCTTGGGCAAGTTTGGGGGCAATCACCAGAATCCTGAATTTCTAATGATGAATGAAATGTCTCCATTTAGACATCCAATAGTGTACAAATTAGGAGTTAATTATTGCCTACAAAATCAAATAAAGTATACATCTAATAAATTGACACGTATGATCCAACAATCAACAATCAAGAGAGAGGGGAGGGGGGAGAAACAAAAGGAGCATACTTTTTTTGTGCAGCAGCAAAGAATAGCTCATTGTGCAAGAAGACCACATCACGAACAGTTTCCATAACCTGAAAACAGTGAACTGTGAGCAATGACTATAAACTCAACGTAACACATCTTCTAGAATAACTCTAATTGGTAACAAACAAGCATTGAAGTACACTGTAAATAATGTTCTTGGAGAAAATCTGATGTGTGATGAACACAAAAACCAAAAATTTATCGTCATTCCATGTTATTTTATTTTGCTAATTAGAAATTCTTTTTTGGGTGATCACTTTTGGCCTCCATATGAAGTATACCCGATGCTCCTCCTGTACATGTACTGTATCTTGTACGTCACATTCCATGTTTGTATGCCATATCAGTCTAAAAAAATTTTTTATTCACTTCTTATTATAGCATTGAGGAAAATCTCCTTTCTGTAAAAGATAAATTTATACCAAATCAAGTTGATCTTGTAGGGATCACCACCACTACCTGAAACTCTTTAATTAAATTGAGGTCCTTCATGTCTACAAGGGCCAGGTGATCCTTACGTCCAGCAATGGCCATAGATCTACCGTTTGAAGTATAGTCAAGAGAATATGGGCCAAGAGCTGCACATTGAATTGAATAATAAAGATTAATCCTGAACTTCAAGACAGATTATGAACAAAATTTCACACTAGAATGAGAATTTTTTATATACATAAAAGAAAATAATAGTGTAGATGAAATAGGAAATGAGATCAGAAAAGAGAGAGGAAGAGAGGAAAGGCAAGCACAAGCTGAAGAGGTACAAAAATGACGAGCTGTGTATTTCGGGGCCATTATCATCACATAAAATGCCTAAATGTACAAGAAAATATTGAAGTTGTGTTACAGAAGTCATTTCCTTAAAAAGGGAATACAAAAAGAAAGATAAGTCAATGGCATAGAAATCCGTTAAATAAATCTCAAGAAAGAGTACATCTGAATATTGTTAAAAATCTCGCCAAGTCCAGAAAATTAAAAGAATTTCTACATACGATCAAAACTGCATTGCTTACAACAGAACCTAGGCCAAAATTTACAATGTCACGGAGCACAACATGTTGGCTAGGCAAGACAAGTCCATAGCCAACAATGAGAAGAGGAAGCACAAACAATCAAAAGGAACAGATAGAGAAATTGCATAACAAGGATTGGAAGGGAAGTGGTATGTTAAAGTATGAAAAAATTGCATAGCAGTTGTAAGAGCAACCTGGTAAAATAATATCATGTTGGTTCCTTCTACTTAAGATATCTACTTCGTGAGAAATTGTTTCCTGTTTGATTCTCCATGTCTTCTCCAATCCTTCAGCCTCCAAATAGCCTCCCTCACTTGGCATAAGCCACTAAAGATAAAATTAAAAGTTAAAAAATGAAGGGAAAAATGTGTCTGCAATGCCAAGAATTCAAATTAAAAGAGGGAAAGCAAAGTCTAGGTGAACTTGTATCATTAAATAAAATCTTTCAGCTCACTTGATAGACACATTTACCTACTTTTGTGTTCCTTTCTTTGACTCTATTGATAAATTTCATGTTTCTTATATGGAAAAGTGGGAGAAATGATTAGTGCACGTTTACAATAAACTATTAGAAGCTTAGGAAGCAGAAATGCAATTTAAGAGATTTGGAGAATGAGAATTTACCTTTTCGACCTTTGCGGCAGCTTTAGCAGATTTCCCATATAAATCTTCGATAACAGAAAGTTGACCCTTCAACTTTTTATCTTTCAGAACCTGGAAAGGAAAATTTAGCACCAAACACAAGGGGAAAAAGAAAATAAAGGTAGAAAAACGTAGATGCATAAGCCCATAGGCCATATCCATACCTCTAGATTAGCACCTTCTCCTCGCAGATATTTTTTAAGTTTCACATCTATCTCATCTGATACCTCCTGCACAACAATATGTGAATGACAGACAAGTTTCAGGTTAGTAAATGCAATTGTCATTCAGCAACTTAGAATTCACATTCCAACCAAGTTTGATACCTCGTGAAGTTCTATCTATCTAAGGTTGCAGAAAATACAAAAAGTAGATATATAGCACCTGTTCAGTCGGAGGAAGAATCCTTTCAGCAACCGCATTTCCTAGCTCCTTCTCCATTTAGCTAGGCTACAACGTCTTCAAGAACTGCACGAATTTAGGTAAATGAATAACATGTCCAAAGCAATGGATTACTTTGATAGAGGCACAGCCTAGTCTCACCAACACTCAAACTATTATCATGAATCGAAAAACCAACAAAGTATGACAAATTTTCTCCACACAAATCCTTTTAGTAAGGCAACATAACAGAGAAAGCACACCAAACAACCCTAATCAAGCAAAAAAGCCTGATTAGCCACATTGATATTCTTCATGCGAGTGGGAAAGAATCAACAAAGTATAAATTTCCATGATCATGAAGCATCAATACCTAGCTTGAGCACTGCGGTGGAGTTTGAAAGTACTAAGTCAATTGTGCCGCTCTCGATCCTACGCACTTGAGATAAGAAAGAAAATATGTTTCAGGTAGACGCCAGAAAAGCTAAAATTAGGGTTTAGGAGAATGGCGGGTGTTTAGTCCGACCAGCTGAAAGTGGAAACTTAAAACGAAGAGCGGCGAGAGACGACGGAAGGCCTACGGCAAAAAGATCGAATCAGACGTCCTCAGAGATGGTTTCTCTCTTAAATGGGCTTGGGCTTAGCCCAGCCCACGCGTCTAAGTGGATGCACAAAGTTGTCAATGGAAGATTAAGGGCTTGTTATTTGGAAAATGTTCTCAAGGAACATCCAAATTTTACAAACATAAGCATGGCTCAACTACCAAAAGGTTAAAAGTTTGAATCTCACCCAATTATTGTTCGAGCTAACGACTTCTAAATTTTGGTGTTCAAGTATTGTTCAAGCCCAAACTACTTCTAAGTTTTGGAATTCAAGTTTTAAAAAGGGAGGTAAAATTTTAACATGACTGTACACTTGAGAACAGTACTCACAATCCAGAATCCTATATGATATGTCGAAGGAACAACTTCAATTCCAGACAATAAGTCCTCTACAATAAGATGATTTCATCAATTTTTCAAAGAGCTCCAGAACAACTGCTACAAAAAAAATGAAACCAAAACCATATATTTGCAGAATCCCTTCTTCGACCTTCAATTATGAAAACTATGCTACCATTTACCTCTCCATAATGGTTTAAAGCCTATAATTTAGGGCATCGAAATCAGGGTCTAACTAATAATTCTAAAATACATAGAAAAATTCACACATGAATTTCCTATTTTTAAAAGAAACTCGCAATTCATCTGGAATTTGAACGTACTAATAAGAGGCCGTTTGGTTTAAGGTTAATAAGATGCATGTGTTTAGAAACGTGAAAATGTTGTCAAATTTTTATATGGAATAAATTGCAAATTTACATATAAAAAAATTTTTTTTTTTTAGCGATTACCTTAAACATTTTTTGCTTATTATTATTTTGGTTTCTAAGTTAATTAATATTAAACTTCCCAGCAAATTAACTTCTTCCACCAAAAAATTCAGCCGCCATCATCATCACCATCAACAATCTTTAATTTTTAAGTTAATTATTCTAGGGTCAAGCCGAGTAACAAGTTGTTACGTAAGATTAATTGAAGTGCGCCTCGGACACTCACAAATATTAGGAAAAAAAAAATCACAAACTCCACATTTAGTAACTGGAATCTAAACAAATACATAAAATTAAAGATCGAAAAACCAAAATTCCAGCAACCATACAGGCTTTCGAAGGACTTCTAGGCCTTAACACTTACAGAAACGTCGCTCCAAATCAATCCTTCGCCGGACAGCAACCTTAAATTCCTCCAGGACACAAATCTGATACCAAAAAACCATAAATAAAGCAAAACTTTAGGCTAAATATCAAATAGGAATTAGAATTAACAATAGAATCCCAAAACCCTTACTCACAGCAACGACTAGCGACAACAGTAACCCGAGAAGTGCCAAAAACGATGCCGAACAGCGAACAGCAGCAAAAACAGGTGAGAGAGGCGGCTACACTGGCTACTGAGATGTCCGAGGGTGCACGGTGTTTCGACGACGGCGGAACTCAGCGACCCACCTGCAACAACAACCTACGGCACTCGAGGGCGTGACAGCGAGTGGTGTGGCAGCCGGTAGCGTGCAACAATCTACGACCTATGCTGCAGACGGCGGCGTGCGGCGGTTGGAAGGCTTGTGCGGCACTGCTGGAGCTTCACGCAAAGAAGAAGAGTGAAGAGATGGAGGCTACACCTAAAGAGAAGGTTATTTTAATTATTATTTTTTTCAGAGGAAAAAATAACAAAAACAAAAACAAAAAACAAAAAAGAAACCCGGTTTGACCAAGTCAAAGCCCAAAAGGCTTACTCCAGTTGGCCCTTTCTCTTTTCCAAATTCTGCTAATAGTACAATTGAACTACTAAGGACCAACTTAACTTCAATCTAGTTCCAAATTCCAATTAGGGATTTATAGGGAAAAAAAAATTTGAGGGAAAATTTTTTTAATTAAATCTCATAATCAACTCCAAACAACAATTCTATCACATATAAATAAATAGAGACATATCATTATATGGTCCCGATTTGTGAGTTCCCAAGAAGTGTGAGGTGTAGTTTGAACAGCATTATATTGTTACGATTCATGAGTTGTCATAAGGTGTAGGTTGGAGACATTATGTCGAATGAATAATTGAGATTATAAAGAGTATTCATGAATTTGTGAGTTTTTGAAACTTTGAAAAGCTCACGAATAATTTTGTACAAAACACTTTCAATGTCCATCTAAAGTTAATGATAATGGCATTTTGAACTCATTCTCAAAGTTTAAGAGTATTTTTTAAACCTTAAAAATTTAAAGGTATTTTTGACACGAAGTACAAAATTTAGGAATATTTTTGTATAATTTAACTTAAAAATAATAAATAAATACGAGAATGATTATCTTGAGGGTCCATGTCCGAAGGATATGATAAGATAAAAAACACATAAAGAGATGATTTTCCACGTTTTAAAATGGGGATAAAACAAACCATATATTTTATGACAATATATGTATATATATCACTTTTAAAGAATGTTAGTGTTTAGTCTGTATAGTTTTAAAAATTAGAATTTAATCGTTATAATTTAATAAAATCTCATAAATAGTCCGTCTTTGATAAAAATCTCATCAATAGTCTTTACTCTAGGGACTATTTACGAAAGTTTTATCAAACTATATGGACTAAATTCTAGTTATAAACCGTAGAAACTAAATTCTAATTTTCTCCCTATCATAAGAACCAAATTTGCAATTTAAAATTTTCCTATACTTGGAACTTTGTCTTTAGTTTTAAATATAATTATATTGTTTTTAAAGTTGTAATACAATTTTTTACTTTTATAAATGCTTTAAAACTATCAAATTGAAATCTACTAGAGCATTGAAAAAATAAATTGGACGAGAATGAAATGTGAAGGTGATCTTAAATGGAAATTGGGACCCACATTTTTTCGCAGTAGGTTATGTTAGGTCACCATCATACTCGTTTCAAAACTCAATTTTCATTTAAAAAAAAAAAAAATCTAACGAATTTATACTACAAAAATAGTTTGAACGTTTTGAAATATTTATGAAAAATTAAGAATAATGTTGAAACTTTTAAAAGAAAAAGAATATTTTTTTAAAAAAATGATAGTTTAGGCATATTTTTTTTGTAATTTTGTGTTGCTCTTTTTATCTACAACATCTCGAACCTAATGGCACTTCAATGCGAACTTCTAGAGACATAAAAAAGATATTATGGGAGAAATCAAAATTTGGTTGTATCAATTTACACGTTAAATTTTCAATTTCATTCAATTGCATATCAATTTAGTTTAGAGTTGCAATCATAACCTCGAACTTGAGAAAAGATGTTGTAATTTTCACTCAATGAAAAGTTTTCGTCTGAATTTTTTTAAAAAATATTATTTTCTAAAACATATTGCACAAAGTTAATAAGATTTCAAGGAGAAACGAAAGAATATTAAACCTCAACTTTTGTTAAAATTTGTAAGCATTTGACAAAATTATTCAATATAGTTAACTTGAAGTTGCATAGAGATCAATA
The DNA here is from genome assembly GCA_031780015.1 of Citrullus colocynthis. Classification (NCBI taxonomy): domain Eukaryota; kingdom Viridiplantae; phylum Streptophyta; class Magnoliopsida; order Cucurbitales; family Cucurbitaceae; genus Citrullus; species Citrullus colocynthis. Next base: position 1,905,763 of record QLSR01000005.1, on the reverse strand, counting down.
TAATTGAGAATATTGAGTTGACGATAGTTATATTATTTTCTTTAAAATTAGCGGATATTCAGCATAAATAGAATATGCAGTAGAAATTGCAACATTTTATATTTATGGTTAGCTTTCTTGAACATAATGAGGCGATAGCTCCCATGAAGGCATTAGCAAAGTTCTTTAGGCAAAAATCGATCCTCTTTGAATTGAAACACTCACAAATTCTGTGGAACCTTCTTACAATGATAAACATCTGGGAATTCCATTCAAAAACATGATCAAAGAGGTACAATCCAAAGTTTCTTCTTGTTAATCACAAGTGCAGCTTAGTAGCACATCAATCCGTTTGGCTTCGGCTTCTCACAGCGAAGACACAAAATGATAAAAATTTAACTTGGAGATCTCCATCCATGGGTGACTTGATTTTATCTTCTGTTATATTCGCAAAAAATAAATTAATTAATTCAAAAATAATTAAAAATTTATACAACCTAACAAATTGATGGGTAAAAGTTAAATATTTTCCAAAATATTAAATTTATTAAACACTCTACAAAGAACCAAAACATAACAAATGAGTAATGTCAAATAGTAATTGGGTCCCTTTTCAATTTTCAGGACAGCTATAAAGAACCAACCCCACATGATTCATTAAGAACATAATTACCAGAAGAAATCAAAATCGATCAACAAAGACTTTTAAATTCATTGACCAAGAAAATTAAGAGAGAAAAAACAAAAAGAAAAAAAGAAAGCTAGAAATGCATTAACATTGACATATGAATCTTCCTCTGTCATTTATATCTGAATTGGGAAACATGTGGTGTGGTTGGTTAAAATCTAGACAAGTCAGTTCATGAGTCTTTGAATGCCCAAGAGGAAACAAAGTAGCTTTTAATTTAAGCAACTTCACGTCTGATAGATGTAATGGATAGAGTTTCTTTGTTAAATTCCACCTGCATCTCAGTGTTGCTACACGTTTAAGTCCACTAGTTTACAAAAATAAACACATGCTATATATTAATATACAATGCAAGGTTTGAATCTTTTCTTAGACTTTAAGGCTTCACACTTGCTTTATTTTGATTCATAAACTTTCACATGTTGTCATACATCTCCAAATATGATATGAAGTCTAATGCATGTGGTTTGAGTTCCTATGAAATTTCTATCAAAGGGTAGCAAAATTCAATGAAAGACCAAAATGAAATATTTGGAAGTAAACAAATCAACGTTGAATTTGAATCCTACAAATAAATTCATAACTTATGAAAAAATCATTGGATGCGTAGGAATTATATGTGGATGAAAGAATCTTAAAATCTGTTTGAAATGACTTTTCAAGTGCTTAAAAATACTTTAAATCTTTTTTTAAACAGATCGTTAGTGGCTATAAGCAACGAAGCAGAGATGAGAAGCTCTCTAGATCACAAAACAGCAAAGAGAAATGGAAAAAAAACCCGAAGAGATCACTATATGGAGAAGTTCTTACGGCACTTTTTATGTTAGGTGCTTGATTCATCCTTGAGTTGCCTAAAGAAAATTTTCAAAGTTTATATAATACTTAGCTGCACACAGAGCTCAGAATTAATGCATTGATGGAGGAGAAACGCAAGAAGAAACTAAAAATCAGAAATGAACAGGGTGAGCTTCAACACAGACCTCATCAACAATTTGAAAAGGCAGATTCCATTACGATCATCACGGTTAAAATAAAGTAATTGATTAGTCGGTTTTAATGACTGGAACAATTTGGAAAGGCAGAATCATTATCCTGATTCAGGACCTAATAGTACCAAGTAAAGTAATTTGAGTCCTAAGAACTTAGAACAACAATAGTCATAAAATGTGATTTATGAACAAACAGAATACTTCTTGGAGGAATCGAACTCCAAAACCGATTATCCGAAATACCTCTATGATGCTGCTGCAGCTGATGAGTTGCTTGGACAAATATCCAGCATTCTACATTTGAAGGCTGCAAAAAAAGAAAGAAATAAGATTAAAGGATTAAGTATTGTTTTTTTAAAATAAAAATAATAACAGAATCGTATGTATGTGCTCGTTAAAATAAAGGAACCAGTCGTGCATTGGTAGAAAAGCAGCAAAGCCACATGTATAATAAACCAACAAAAGCCATCTTCTAACGAAAATACACGGGCGAAAATCAAACAAACTTTTTGCTGTTTAAGTCAGAGCATTTAAAGGGATGTCAGATTGTTTGGAAGTATGTTGATCATCTTCAACATGCAGGCTCTTAGTCCTAGAGAAAAAAGAGTAGTCTAGTAATAAATAATCTAAGACAAGATATGCTTCCCACAGTACTACAAGCAAGAGATATTTCTTTCAAAAGAACAAAAGAAACCAGAAGGCAAAAAAGCATCAAATTAGGCAATACTAAATCAATAAACCTAAAAGAATCAAGGGATCATTTATAATTACATTGTATTTTACAATCAACAGATGTCCCGGAAGAATCAATTAAAGAATGTTAATCTTCCAAGATACATAAATTACAAATTGCATCGGCATGGCCGAACCATGGATTACAAGTATCTTTGATTTCATCTGATGATGCAATCACAGGCAGGATGGAGTAATGAATTTTTAACCATAGACCGTCCCCAATCCACCCTAAGATCTGATAATGGAATGATTGTCATGCATTTAGGCCCCCCAATGTCAGCAAGCGGTAGCAACTTTGCTGCCTTTGATTACATTACTCCGAATCAGTATGGTTTACTCTGTTTGTTGTCTCTCTTCAGCTGGACTTTTAATTTCTTTCCACCTAATTGGCATCCATTCATCATACTTATGGCAGATTGAGCAGCCTCGGCGGAATCATAACTAACAAACCCTGTAGATGGAACAACGGTTAGATGTCTACATGTACCAAAATACAGAGGAGAATGGTTAAAAGCACCTTCAACTTCGACATTAGTTTTTGCACAAAGTTGACGGAGTAGAATAGCAAGAAAGCACGTGCTCACCAAAACATTTGCTAACTCCGGATGTTTTGTCAACAAATACTTTAGCGCTCAAAACTCGTCCAAATGCTCGAAAAGAATTAGCAAGCTCCAAATCCCCAAATTCTTGAGGTATGTGATAAATAAAAAGATTAGCACCAGGTGGACCTAGAGAAAAAAAGATAGTGAACTATAACCTCCCAGAAGCTCAAAACCAATCAATAAATCAAGGTCAGACAAAAAGGGAAATAACTAACTACCTTCAATCTGACCTCCAGAGCCTTTACCCAAACTAGACGTTGGAGAGTTATTCTTCCCACCAGTAAATGGCCCTGGACCAGGTGAACTGCTCACAACCCCAGGACTTATCATTCCTCCAGGGTACGCCATGGGATGCTGAAGACCTGGAACTCCAGGATAGGCAGAGCCAACGTAACTTGCAGGAGGCATGCCATAATTTCTAGTGGCCATACCCGGGCCAAGGTCAGGTGGGATCCCACGCATTGCATTTCCTTGATTTAATTGAGGTATCATATTGGGGAAACCAGATTGATTCTGCATTGGAGGTAGGTGATATTGCATAAGCCCATAACTTCCAGGAGCCTACAAAGAGAGAGTAGAGACTATCATTGGCTACCTTCACGATTCAATATAAAAATGCTCAATTGCAAACATGAAAATGAAAACCATTCAAAAGAAAATTGAGACTACGATCATGGATCAGGTATCGGATTGATAACAACATTCATTACCATTCAAAAGAAAACCGTTCTTTTGAAGTGCATGATAACCAAAAGTACAAGAACAAGGACAACACAGATACCCATGCAATAAATAAAAAGAGAGAAAGGAAAAAAGATCCTTGCACATTACAAAGACATGCATACATACAAATTGAAGAAGCCCAAGAATAATCCCCTTGCAAAACTGACCTGATAACCATAGCCGTTATATGGTGGAACATAACCCAGTGGCATGGCTCCAAACAGTGAAGGATGTTGGGAGTCTGCATTAAGCACATTAGAGGCCTGTGATTGAGCTTTCTGAGCTTTCCGAGCTTGCCTTTCCTTCTCTGTGTCGGCCCATTTAACAACCAAAGGGACACTGGATCCCTGAGTAGGGGGGGGAAAAAAACAATCAAATCCATGATGGCTCCCTAAACCTACGTCTGTATGTATATATTCATACTCTTCCACACTTCCACTGGGGTAAAGGATATGAGTATATGACGGACTATCCTACTTACTGGAAAGCTAGGATTTTCATAATATGTCGGCCCTAAAAAGAAGTTGGCTTGTGAAAGAAGACTCAACTGTTGAGTACAATGAATTTGACTTGAATTAAAAAATCCTTACCAAAAAAGTTCCAACCAGTTATAGCTAAACAAAATTTATTCATTAAGAAAGATAATAATAAATGCTGTTCTGTCCAGGGCACAACACCATCTGGCTAGTATTAGTATGAACATTACAAATTTAAAGTAAAATAAAAATAAACATAAAGCCAATGGACGAATAAAAGGAATGCAGTCATGAGCAATAGTGGAAACGAAAAGAAGTCAGATATGGCAAGAATATTCAAACGCAGTTTAGGCAAGCAATGATCTGAACACAGATTTTAATATCCTTAGCAGACTCCCCGATTGTCTTCTTTCCCATTCACAGATGTAGCTGGACTCGATCTATTACAATATTACTCCAATATAATACCATGATGCATAAAAAGCATCCATGAGATGAACGGAGTGCATGGAATGAAATTCCAATCAAAATTCCCACGAATAAAAGGGTTCAACATAACAAGAGCGACCAATATCTTTTTTCTTATCCAAGAAATATCACAAAAATGTCGGGAAATATTAGAACTGCCCACAAAGGCACAAAATATCAACAACGTGAATGTGGATATTCGGCAAAATAATGGCTTTCTATGGTTTCAATGATTCTCCTATCAACAAAATTTGAAAGCTAAACATTACTAGAAAACTAACTCAGACACGATCATTTAGACAATTTAATTTCCATTACCTCCATTTTACACTTTCCGTTAATTGCCTCAAGTGCTGCAACAGCTTGATCCTTCGTCTCATACTTCAAGAATGCACAACCTGAACTTGAGCAACATATGGAGCTAATGGTGAAGATTCAACTGAATGTGTGATATCTTTCGTAACTTCAACTCAAATTCAGCTGAAACAAACCGAAAACTACCTTTGCTTGTCTGCTGCGAACCTCTTAATATTTGCAAGTCTTTTATTGTTCCATATTGAGAGAAAAGACCAGAAACTTCATCTTCGGACACATTTTTCGGAAGCATTCCAATAAAGAGTTTGTGTTCTGCTCTTTTCAAAAATAACCAACCATTACTATCCACACACTAAAACTTAATCTTTTAGCAAGATACAGATCATTAAAGAAAGTGGCAATGTAGGTTGATGGATGTTAGGAACCATCTTTTAGATGAAATATTCAAGCAGGGTGTGATATTACACCTAGTCTTTCCAGCTCGCCATCTGCATATTTTACTTGCAACGGACTAGAAGCCTGGATTGAATGGAAAAGGAAGGGAATTACCACTCAATTTGACAATAACAATGTTTAATTACGGAGTTAAAAAAATAAATTAGAAGGCATTTATTTTAGCACAGAGGTAATATGGTTCATTGACTACAAACTAAGGATGCATGTTTGAGTACTGATTTGATCTTATGTAATCCAATCACAAACTTTAGGACGGATTATAAGATCAGAAATAGTTCAATGCAATGGCAAGGGCAAGAGAAAAATAGAACAGAATGTCTTCGCATTCACTTAAAATTTTATAATACCTACGTTCCATGAAATTAATGCCTGGAATAGTAATACAAATTAAATTAAATAATTTGAGTCAACCCTACCACTATTTCATTGCACCATAATTTAGTAAATTGGCAAACAACATTAAGGAGCTCTTAAGTGAATCAGGAATATACTTTACATGAAATGCCCTTAAGTCAACTCTACAATTATTTCCTAACCAACTCACCAAAATTTTAATCATTTCAGCATACTTTAACCATAAGAATAGTGATTGGTGATAACTGATATATTATCGATAGAGATTCGATGGAAACCCATATTCTTTCCTTGAATAATGAATACATTATTATTTCTCTTCAAAACGCATTTATCGCTCAACTGCCGACCATGTAAATTACAAATTAAACAGAAAAAAGCTTTAAAATGTTAATTACAAGCAGAACGATAACATTAGAAAATCATTGCTCCAAAATTTAGGATCAGAAGTTGATCCCAGTCCATTGATGTGCATATTTAGCTTTAATTATGTACAAATCAGTTCTCTAAAAGGGTTTTATCTTTTTCCTTTTGTTCATCGCAAGGGCATGTCCGTGCATTCAATGCTAAAGCATAAGGGTATAATCTTTCAGAGTTTTTTTTTTTAAAAAAAAAAAAAAAAAAAAAAAAAAAAAAAAAAATCCCCTTCCATAAAATCATCTTTCGGAGTTAAAGAGCTTGATTCCGTAAAGCAGAATTAAGTAAAACTACTATAGAAAAATGAAAAGATTCAATAAATTTCTTTTCCTTAAATAAAGGGAAGTGAAAGCTTGGAGGCTCTGCTCAAGTTGCTTCCACAAGAAATGTAGAGCGCTCGCTTAGTTCATTTTTATGTCCAAATATAAGATATACCACAATGTGCTGTAGTCTGAAACTAGAAAGCAGCTTTTACAGAAAAGCCAAGACTTTTAGAACTTCTAGGTTATCGATAACAGCAATTACGCACAAGGCCAAGTCTATCGCATCGATCAATTGCATTGATTAGCATTATCGACAAGAAAAGGAAAAGACATAAAAAACAAAAGATTGAGAGAGAGAAAGACGGAGAAATAAATTATAATAATTTATAACTAAACATCCAGATTCCACTAACCCCAGGCAAAGTTTTCTTGTTATGGCAAGCATTGACCGCCTTATCCGCCTCCTGCCTTGAAGGACAAATCACAAAACAGCAACCTGAAAATGCAGTAACCAAACACAAGCACAAACCAGAACAAAAAAAATTAGGGTTCAACACATCAATTCACAATGTCAATCGATTAGAGTCTACTCAAAATCAATCGAACCATAAATCACAAACGAGAAACACAACGACACAACCAAAACAGAGAGAATGCGAGTGCAAATGTAAACTAAGCAAAGTAAGAACAAAACAAAACCGGTTGAAGTTGAAATCAAAAAGAAAAAGAACCTCTAGAGGCGCGAGTGGCCTTGTCTCTGATGATGTTGACTTCGTCTACAAGTGCAAACTCTTGGAACATTGCGAGAAGTTGAGCTTCGGTCATATGCTTTGGCACTTGACCAACAAAGAGTTTGACGCTGTCTTCCTCCTCCCGACTACTCTCCTTTCTCTCTCCTCTACTCCCCTCCGCCATTAATGCCGGTTTCAAGCTTTCTCTCTCTAAAAAAACTCTCTCTAGTTTTCGCCGTCACTTCTCTCTCTGAGATTGGATTTTTCTTCGGAGAGTCTTCGCTGGGAAAAAACTGAAGGATTCTTTGATGGCAAAAAATTGGATCTCTTCCAATAAATTCTTAGTAATTATTAAATTCTATGTAATTTGCCCTCGAGTTTTCCGATTATTTACTAATATGCCATTACAGCTGTTTTACTTATCCCTCTCTTTTGTTCTTCTGCTGTAGAGAAAGTTGGTGTACTTATTTATGATGTGGTTAATTACATTTGTGCCCTTTCTTTCTTACAAAATAAATGCTTATATTTTCTTTAAATAAAATTAAGGATAAATCAAACTTTAGTTCTTTAAGTTTTGAATAATTGGTACGATGAGTCTCTTATTTTTCAAAGTGTGTATTTTTAGTTTTTATAACTTTTTTTATAATCATTTGATTTTTAAGAATTATGTTTGTTTTCTTACTGTTTATTTACTATAATTTTTATCTTTTCTAACTAAATATTTAATTTTTAATCATTCTATAAACAAAATTAAATTTTTTTTTTAATTTTAGCTTATTTTTTAACCCACTTAAAAATAGATATAGATAGCAAAACAAAGAAATTAACATACGGAAATAATGTTTATAAATTTAATTCTAAAAAAATCAAATGGTTATCAAACGGGGTCTAAGTTTTTAAGTACCAACTATTTAAAATAACAATAACGAATCACTTTATAAACATGTTAAACCTATTCTTAAAAAGTTGAAACTAAAAAAGTACATTTGTAAACTTAGGGACTAAATGCACTTTATTCTAAAAATAAAAAATAAAAAATAAAAAAAGTAATTGGATGGATCTCGAGTTGCACCCATCTTTCTGTAGTTCAACCAAGGGCCAAATCACGAGTTAATTATCATATGGTAAATTTTTATTTTTTTTAGAAAAAATATATATTTTTACACTTCTTTATTTTGTGATTAAAGGAATATATAGAAATTAGTACAGTTCTGGTTGCATAATTAAGATAACTAAAAAGGTACATGTTGAAGATTAAGAGACTAAGCGGACATATTTTTAAAATTTTGATGACTAAAAATTGCCTAAAATTAAACTATTGTTTTTCTTCAATCATTGATGCATGAAACTAAAATCCCATTCCTTCTTGCAATCATACAGTTGGGTTTTGACTGTCGTATTTGTTTTATTTTATTTTTCTCAATGTAATGAATTTATGTTGGGTTGAATTATTAATTTGGCCTTTTACGTAGTTTTGGCAATTTCATTTTCGTCCCTATTGTTATATAAAATTTAATTTCGTCTCTATAGCATTTGATCATTTTCAATTTGGTTCATATGATTTTGTAAGTTTTAATTTCATCTCTATACCTTTTCAGCATAAAATTGAGGAAAATGGATGGATATTTGTAGTGAATAAAATTTGGTTTAAAAGTATTTTTTAAGTTCAACTAACCTACTAAAATTAAATTGAAAGTTTGAATTAAATTCAATCCATTAGATTAATTTGAATTTTTTGTCAATTTGAGAAATATTCTAGCATAATGTACTCGACTAAAATTGGTTTGAATCAGTTAAAATTCTGACTGTTGTTGAATTAAAAAATATATTGATTTCTAAAATAATTAACAAAATTGAAACAAAACCAAATTGTTGTTGAACTAAAAAAAAATATTGATTTCTAAAATAATTAACAAAACTGAAACCAAAACCAAGTTGTAGAATCAATATGATGATCAACTATTTTATTTTTATTTTTATTTTCACACCATGAAGTTTTATTATTTTTTATTTTTTAATGAATTGAATGGGGTGAAGTGAATTTTTTTTTGCCTCGTTCGATAATAAACTATGCATAATTTTTTGGTTTACCTTCCTTGAAACACACATTTGAATCCAAAACCAAATTTCAATAACAAAATCATGTTTTTAAAACTAATTTTTTTTGGGTTTTTAAATTTTTGCTTTATCTTTTAAATATTTTTAAAAAGTGAACAATAAAGAAAAAAAAAAAAAAAAAAAAAACTCAATTTTCAAAGAACATTACATATAACATATTAGATAGGGTCACCCGTGTCCCTATGCCATAAATAAAAAATAAAAAATAAAAAATAAAAACTGCTATAGATATATGATAAATAGCCTATTTTTTCCACTGAATTTTACTTTTTCTTTTACTTTTGCCATGAAAATCAATCGAACTATGACTTGTCTTTTGTTTTTCCTTTTTCCTTTTAAGGCTAAAGTATGACTTATCTATTAAAAAGATAATAATAAAGAAACCAAGATTTGATGCTAAGCCCCAACTATATATAAATCCATAATGGGAAAGAAAAAAATAATTAAGGCAATAAAGTTAGATAGTAAAATTCAATAATCTTGTAAATATTTGGATATATAGATATTTTTTAAACTAAGTTTGACGAGTTCAAATCTTAAAAAAAATTTCTTGATTAAATTATAAATTTCGTCTCCATAATTTTGAAAAAAAATAGAATTTAATCATTGTGATTTTAAAAATTAGAACTGAGTCTCTATGATATGATTAATAAAAAAAAAATTCCTCATAAATAATTCATACAATTTGATAAAATAGCATCTACGATAAGGACCATTTACAAGTGTTTTATGAGATTGTATTGACTAAATTCTGATTATAAATAGGATGGATTAAGTTCTAACTTTCTCCCAAATAGACCTCAAATTCTCAATTTAACCTAAAATATTTTAGTTTATTTATTTATTTTGAAAACCCTAAAAATAAAACCTTAAAAAGATAATAATAATAACAAGGATTTTGCATGTTTTTTCCCCCCCTTTTTTTTCTGAAAAGATTTTGCATGGGTTTGATCTGTCGTTAAATTTCAATTTCTCCTTTTATCAATTGTCTTTATTATAACTTCCATATTTTCAATTCACAAAAAGGGAAAATATTATTTCTTTTAAATTAACCTTTTAGAAAGATAGGAAAAATAAAACGAATAAATATATGAAAAGACATTCTTTTCGATTTTCCTTTCTAAATCTCAGAACTAAAAAGTTCACCATTCACGAAAAAAGAAAAGAACATTTGTCTTAAAATATAGAAAATTATTTTATATGGCAAATCTGTTAAAAATATTTATAACTGACAGCAAAATATAAAAGATTGGGCCGAATACAATACAAAGCAAAATATACAGTTTATCTATGATAGACTACGATGAATCACGATAAACTATTATTTATATTATTTATGTCTATTGTGACACAAATAGTAGTCTATCACGAGCTATCGCAGATAAATAGTGAAATTTTGATATATTTGTAAATATTTTGGTTCATTTTACTAAATTTGAAAAGAGCTCTTAAAATAACATTTTATATTTTTAAAAATCAAAATATTATTATAGCAAATACTAATTTTGTCCCCGCATCCAAACTAGTTCAATTTTAGTTTATATATTTTTAAATGATTAATTTTAATTTTTGCATTTTAAATAAATCTTAAATTTATTTTTTTACTGATTAAAAATAAATAGACTCCAAATTACACGTAACAAAATTGTATATTAACTAATTTAAAATTATTTTTTGTTTTCATCTTAATTTGGCCTTAAGTTGCAGAGATGTTTTCAAATATAGTAAAATGAGCTAAAATATTTATAAATTTAGTAAAATATCATGATAGGGAGTAATAAACTACTGAAAATATTTTTAAATGTAGCAAACTGTCACTATAAAACTATAAGAAAGTTTTGTCATTTAAAACAATTATTCTAAATTACAAGATTAAAAATATTATTTTAATCCATCAATTTCAATTTTATTCCTTACAATAGAACATGTGAATAAGGAAGTAGTGAAAAAACGACATTGATTTAAAGTTTTTTTTTTCTATTATCGTAAATTAACATCTATCTACAATTAAAATTCACGATAGAGCTGCTTACAAATTATTGTAAATATATCGCATACTACTTTAAAACTTTTTTTTATTGTAAATATATCGTATACTACTTTAAAACTTTTTTTTTTATTATTATTGTAAATATATCGTATAGTACTTCAAAAATAAGAAAATATAAAAGATAAACTGTGATCAATAGTATGGAAAAAGGCAACCAAATGGGTGGAATTCAAAGTTCGAATGGTAAATTAACAAATTAAACTACGATCAAATTGACCAATATTATTATAAAACTTTCAATGAAGAAAAAAAAGTGAAGTCACTTTTTCATTAAGCAACCAACTTAGGTATATAAATCTCAAAAAATCCACAAATTCAGCTAACTTATCGTTTTCTCTCAAATCTCTACAATTTCATACCTAACATAGTTCGTTAATTGCACAAATGCTAATTAGAAGGAAAAATGACAAACATTTAATCAAGTTTAAAGTAAAAAAGTCACGGTATACTCATGCAAATCCGAACTTCGAATCAAAAAAGCACACAATTTTAAGTAAAAACCGATACACATTGTCAAGTTAGGAGTAAACATTATTTTTTAATAATAAAAAATATAAAAAAATAAAATCCAATTTTTATTATCAATCAATTTTATCCTTAAACTTTAAATTTCGTCAAATTTCACCATAAATTAAACTAATCATATTCATAAATTATATGACATTAGAAAAAAACGATAAACAACGTAATTTTTCTAATAAAAAAAATTAATATCGTAATCACACCCTTAAAACTATATGGCGTCGACATTAGAAAAAAAAACATTGCAATAACCCTTTAAAAAAATTTATTTGAAAACTGGTTAAATAAATATATATATATATATTCTCACATGCTATTTCAAAATTGCGAAGATTCCAAAGAAAAATTGTGGAAATTTATTGAATATTATTTTGGTACAAAAATAAAAAAAATGAAATTAGAATGAGTGAGAGGGGGGGGGGGGGGG